>JARQOD010000148.1:133633-205099 GCA_033576555.1 Oophaga sylvatica
TCTAAGAAGGACTGACTAAAGAAACCAGCCACAAACCAATATTAACAACTACAGAGGAATTGTTGAGACGAGAATCCAAGTGGATCTATAATCTCAAGAACTTGGCACCCGTGGGCTTGAATGAAGAACTTCTGTACACGGGTTACTACAAAGTGATTTAGAGACTGTGTTTATCTAAATGTTTTTGATTTGTGGAGCCCGGTACAGGAGTTTCTTATGCAAGTTTTTGTCTTGATCACTGACAGATTTCTTTTTTCCTTTTTGATTTCAGTCTAGGCTAAAAGATAACGAATTATCCACTCATATGGAATGACTCACGATCAACTTGTCGTTCACGTGGAAGGAATTGAGAAAAAACTTCACCTCTAATTGAAAATTGAAAAATGGCTTTACGATTAAAGAACAAACCTAACTTTTTTTTTTTCTCCATGTGCATATTGGCTATAAATCTAGTTAGAATTGTTCCGCCCTGCTATTAATCAACTATGTTGATACTATAGTAACATCTGGCTTCATTTGTGGGCATGTTCTCAAACTGGTGCTCTATAATATATTCACACCATAGACATTGAGGCTGTGTTAAAACAATGGGCACGGTTAAATGTCCTTACCAATGCAAATATGTATATCATTTTGGTTTTTTAGAGTTTGTACTATTATATACCACAAGGATTTTTGTGTATGAGCTTTAAATTTAGGTAGTGCACGATAATTACATGGCGTCAATTTGATACTTACTAGCTCTTCCCATATTGTTATGTGCATGCGTTACTAGATGTATTTTCTATCTTTTGTGCCATGGGTATTGTATACCTGATGTATGTGTGGTTAATTTAAGAGTTGTTACATCTATTTCAGATATCCTATGGTTTCATTGAAAATACTATGTACTAATTGAAATGTGTCTGATGCTTGCGCAGTGTATTTGAGGGGCTCTCTATCTATCTCATACACTCTTTGGTACTATTAAAATGCACCAGTCATTCTGTGCCTGACGCATGCGCAATCAATCATAGTGGCGCTCTATCCACTTTAGAGTATTTATGGTAATATCATCATACTTTATCCATAATGCGACTGACGCATGCGCATTTAACCTGATGGGCGCTCTATCCATCTTGTATACTCCATGGTACTATGGGATTGTTTGTGCACTGGTAAATGTATGCGTGACGCATGCGCAATAAATCGGAGCGGCACTCTACCTACTCCATAACCTCTATGGTAGTACCGAAAATGTCTAAATGCGAACGTATATTGGTTTCCCCCAGCTGGTGAGAATTGCTCTAATTACATTGTAATATATATATATATATATATATATATATATATAAGATATGACGCTACACCACAGTCACTCACTGACCCTGAGGAAGATATCTAAGGGTGTCGATACGCGTGGGTCTTAGCTGTGTTGTTTTGTTCCCATATGATCCAGGGTGTGCTTTCTCACTGGGGGTAAGGTATCGGCATGGCAGGTTTGTCTGTTTTGGTGTCTCCCACTGAGGGGATTGTGGACATCTAATATCTGGAGTGCATAATCATTCTATTCATTATTGCACCTGATATTCCCTCCCCAGCAGATTAGATCAATTGGTATTTATTTTATAACCAATATGCACACATTTATGGCTTGATTCATCTTGGGTATTTAACCCTTTATGTGTTTGGGTATATTATTTTTTTGCATTGTGACTAACATCTAGATGTATTCATGCATTCTGCCACTTGGACATATGGGATAGTTGTTATCTTGTGAGTATTATACCAGAGATTTGTGAGACACAGATATGGTCCAACATGGACCAGTATTTTAATTGTTTTTAATACAGTGTGTTTTCTGTTTGTAGTGTAATGTTTAATAAAATTCATTTTTGTTGTAATTATTTTGGTGATCCCTAGTCTTGTTTGCATACACTCTTTCTTGTTGTTCTTAAGAGAATGTAGATTTATTCACATCCAGTATAGACAGCTTACAACACAGCATGAAATGTGATCAGCCTGATATCTGCTATGGCTGCAGCATGAAAAAAACATTACAACAACACAGTAATAGAAGGAGGAGGCATCCTGTCTGTGAGTGAGGTTTTTTTATTTTTTTTACAAAACTTTGTTAACAACCTCACAATATGCACAACATATCAAACAGTACAGTAGTAGTTGTTGCAATACATACAAATCAATATGCATTATTCCAACACCCCCACTCAACAACTACTTATCCTCTTATTCCCATTGTGGTTCTCAATTCTTGGAACCTGGCTTGTGGCAATGGCTTTGTCATAATGTCAGCTAGCATCTTATCAGTTTCACAATAGACAAACTTAATTATGCCACGATCTATCAAATCACGTAGATGATGGTGTCTGACGTCAATGTGCTTGGTTCTAGCACTGATCTTTTCACTGCATGCAAGTATAATGCATCCTTGGTTGTCCTCATAAATCACCGTCGGCTGAGTTGACGGTTTGCCAAGATCGTCCATCAATTGTCTTAGCCAAACGACCTCCTGGCTTGCATAGGCTGCGGACACATACTCTGCTTCTGGGGATGACAAGGCAACAGACACTTGTTTCCTACTAGACCAGGAGATTGAACTTTCTCCAACTTTAAACAAGTATCCGCTTGTGGATTTACGATCACGCAGATCACTAGCCCAATCCGCATCTACATAGCCGGTAAGTTCTAGATCTCCCGCTGCAGATAGTTTTAAATTTACATCTTGCGTTTCTTTCAAATATCGCAGAAGTCTTTTAACAGCATTCCAGTCTCTTTGGCGCAGTTTTTCCACATATCTGCAAAGGATTCCAACTGTTGTTGTGATATCCAGTCGAGTCATAGTTGATATGTACAGAAGTGCCCCCACTGCCTGACGATATTTCTCATTGTTAGGCAACAGGTCATCTTCTTCTTCCAGCTTCAGGTAGGATGGTTCCATTGGGGTTGATATACCTTTGGCCTCTGACATTCCAAATTGATTCAGAATCGAATTAATTTTTGCACTTTGGTTTAGAAGAAAACTCCCATCTTCCTCTCTCTGGATTTGGATTCCTAGATAATATGTCACACTTCCAAGGTCTTTTGTTTCAAAATGCTGATTCAGAATTTCAGTCATTTTTCCAATTTCTGCGTCTTCTTGATGAACTACAATCACATCGTCCACATATAAGAGAATATACATCCACTTTCCATCTGTATATTTTGTGTATAAGCATGGATCTGCTTGACCTCTTTTAAATCCTTCTTCCAACAAGACTTTATTCATCTTGGTGTTCCATGCGCTTGCTGATTGCTTAAGACCATAGAGAGATTTTTGTAGTTTGCAAACAAGATTCTCTTCACCTCTTTTTACATAACCTTCAGGTTGAGTCATGTATAAGTCCTCCTCAATGTCACCATTTAAGCAGTTTTTATATCCAAATGTCAGACATACATCTTTTGTACAGCAGCTACAGCTAACAAAGCTCTGAACGTAGTCTGTTTAGCGACTGGAGCAAATGTAGCATCGTAATTTTCGCCATACTTTTGAGAATATCCTTTTGCGACCAACCTTGCTTTAAATCTGTGGACTTTACCTTCAGAGTCATATTTGGTTTTAAAGACCCACTTGCACTTGATTGCCTTTTTGCCCTGTGGTAGCTTGGTGAGTTTCCAAGTTTGGAGTTGATGAAGCTACTTGATTTCCTCATTAGCGGCATCAATCCACTTTGTTCTTTCATGGATAGGTAGTCCTTGCATTTCATCCCATGACTGCAGCTCTGACTCAGGTAGTGTCTTGACAATGTAGGATAGACGTTTAGCTGGTATACCTTTGTTTGATCTTGACGATCTTCTGATTTCAGATTCTTCTTATTTTTCTGTTGTTCCTTCAGTGGTTGAAGAATCCAGCCAGACTTCTACATCCTCCTTGTTGTTGTCTTGTAATTGTGACTTCAGCTGGACTACTGGCGTGATGTCACAAAACTTGGGTGATACAAAGTTCTCATCAATCACTACATCTCTGCTTATTGTGACCTTGTTTGTTTCTGGATGTAGAATCCTATAACCTTTCTGGGTTTCACTGAAGCCTACCAGGATACCTTCTTTAGCGTGAGATTCCCACTTAGTTCGCTTTTCTTTGGGAATATGTACAAATGCTTTACTTCCGAATATTCTTATGAGTCGCACACACCAGGGTTATGGGGTACTCGGCACCGAGCCCATTGAAGTCTATGGGGAATGTCACAAGTAGCACAGCTCAGTCCGTTGCCCTGGGCGCTCATACAAAGGGGGATATTTACAGGGGATTTTAGGAATTTTCGTGACGCCACCTGTGGTTTCTGATCAGAGTGACCAGCGCTGCAGGGTTAATCCTCTGAGGGGTTGTTATTTGGCAGCAAGGTGTTAAGTCTCCCACAGGCGAGACTGGATCCCTCAGAGTATATGGCGGTATTGGGGTGCAGGCAATAAGGCAGACACACACAAGTCAGTCTCTTTTCATACCTTTACTGGTGATGGTTGCAGGTATGTCCCGGGAAGCTGCTCAGGGTGGAGGATGCACATCCAGGTAATCACTGAGTAGGTTTAGGGTCTCCTTTCTCTTTAATGTGTGTGAGTTTCCAACCTGCATGAAGCTAAGTTCAACTCTGTATAGAACAGCTACGCCCGGCCGACATTGTGGTGGAGCCTTCTTTTGGCAAGAACTAAGTCTTTATATGCAGCGTCCCGCTAGACTCCTGTTCTCCCTGACCCCGGTTACGTATCAGCACTATAGGGCCCCTCTGCGACTTGAAGTCCAGCAGGGATTCCGGTTTTCTCCTACCAGCCGTGAAGGTTCTAGCAAGGCTTCGGACCCGGCGTCCGGTTAAGCAGAGTGGAGGCAGCAATTGTTGCTGTAACGCCTCGGTCACTCTTTCCTTTGGTCACCACTCGCCCGTCGCCCTACTCTCACCCTTAACATAAGCACGGGTAGCAGTAGGTGTAGTCGTCAGCTTCCTTCCTTCCACAGCTCACTGACCGTTTCTCAGTTGACTCGTTGTTATAATAACTGTAGTCCCCTTCCTTCTGTTCCTTCATAGACTCTGTCCAAAGCAGCTTTCAGGACCTTCCGTCAGACTGAATACAAGCCCGCTCCGAGAGTCACTTTCCACATTCATAGGGTACTAACAGTCAGTCTGTTCTGAGGTAACAGCTTGTAATCTTTCTGCTTCTGTCTCATCTGACAGGAAATCTCCGTCTGTCTGGCTAGAATGACTCACTCCTGAATCACCCAAGACTCAACTAGCTCTGACAGGAACTGAACTAAAACTGAACTACTGCTACGTCTCTCACACCCTTAAATAGTCTAAGGTTCCCTCTAGTGGCACTGTTGGGAAGTGTGAGTGTGAATGAATATCAGGTTTTTGTAATTACCTTTCTGTGCATTCTCCAGGGAACATGTGTACCAAGCGCAGCTGGGCCACACACTTATGTGGTGCAGTTTTGGCTTTCTGCTGTTCCATTGCTCAAATAGAGTTTTCTCTGTAGCTTTACCTGGTAGTCTGTTCTGAAGATAGCAAGCTGTCATGATTGCCTCACCCCAATATGTTGTAGGCAGATTTGCATCAAATAACATACTTCTTGCACTTTCACAGAGTGTTCGGTTCCTCTTTTTTGCTCATAGTTGTACGGTACAGTGGTCTGAAACAGGATTCCATTTTTCTTTAGAATGCTCTGTGTCTCATTGCTTGCATATTCAGTCCCATTATCTGCATGTAGAATCTTTGGCATTCTTCCAAATTTATTATATACCTCAGCTAGATATATTTCAAGTTTCTCTGGAACTTCTATCTTGCTGTGAAGCAGATGGACAACTGTATATCTGGAATGATCATCAATAAATGTGAGAAAATATCTCTTCTTCCCAGGAGTCTGAGTGCTCATTGGACCACAGACATCTGTGTGTATTAAATCTAGTGGCTGTTCTGTTCTTGTAGTACTTCTCTTAGGAAAAGCTTTTCTAGACATTTTCCCTTTGATACAGCTAGTACACTTCATTGTCTGGTTACATAGATTGTTAGAGTTAATTCAGCATTTCTTCTCAAGGCCTTGGGAAGCTGAGGCATAGCAGAAGGGAAGATAAGAAAAGAATGTTCCTTCTTTGATAATACTCCCCCTGAGCTAAAGAGATACTCTGTGCTAGGAGCCAAAATCAGGGGCTAAAGGCAAAGATGGAAAGTTTGGTTAGAAAACAGTATGTTACGTGCTTTAATGATAAGTTGTATTAACTGCCATATATGGTAATTCCGCTTCCTGCTTCAGGGGTGTATATAAGCCCCTTCATTAGCAATAAAGAGTAGAGTCTATTGACGCACACTTTGGTCTGTGTCTTATTCTCTCTGGTACCACATTCCGAGGAGGAAAGGGTTAACAAGATAACAGCGACGACAACTGGCGCCCGACCAGGGGACTGAGTTATTCTATTCTGAGGAAGCCCGACCGGTCCGGAGACGTGGGATGAGCGGAGCCTTCTGTTGGTGATATACATACAGCGCTGGGGTAAGAATACTTATTATATTCTACCTAAAATCTATATAACTGAATAGTGGACTCCCTCCTCCCCGAGCGGTCGGCTTTCCAGGTAAATCACAGGTATTCCTGGCTCAGGTCCCTTTGAACCAGTAGACCCTCAGATTAATTGTCAGTCCTGCCTTTCCTCCTTTGAATAATGACAGTATGGATCCAATGATTGTGTTGTGGTTTTGTCTTGGTGTCTGTGTGATTGGATTGTTTATTTGGTTGGCGTACAAATATTGGAGAGCGAGCAGTGAAATGGTTCAGAAACCTTTGTGGCCCATTGTCTTGGTGACAGAGTCTTGGTGACGCAATTGTCTTGGTGACAAACTTGTCTTGGTGACAAGAGAATCTCTTCTAGGTGAGGAGATACAAAAATGGGGAACCAAAAAAAAATGCCAAGGAAGGCATTTCTGCTAAAGATTTAGTTGTGCGCAGAGATTGTGAAAAGCAGGCATGAATGAAAACGGAGAATTGAACAGTGATAAATGGAAAAAGGTTCTTTAACTCACATCATGAATGGTTGAGAGACAAAGGACTGTTGAAAACAGTGAACCTGTGGATGAGTGCGTGTGATTACTTAGAAGAAAAGACTGAAGAATTAGGAGACGGACGTTACAGACTGACAAAAACAGGGATGACTGATTTACCCTCCTGTCTGCCTCCCCCCGGACAGCAGAAATGTACAGACCATGGAGCCCTACAGAGCAGTTGGCTCTAATAAAACAACTAGACAGGATTTGCAAGCGCTTATAAGAAGGGAAATTGGCAGATGAAGCTAGATACGATAGACTGACAGATGAGACATACAAGTGTTATGTTGGTAGGAAATGACACACAAGCAGGGGTTCTGTTTACAGAAGTGTTGAAAAAAAGCATGTAAAGATAGACAGGCAGAGAAAGGAAGTTACACTAGAGGACAGAGTTCAGGGAAAGAGCCAAAAGATTATTTCTGGGCTCTAAGAAAAACTTGGGTAGAAATGGGTTTTGTCCCAGAAAACAAGACTAGTGAGAGAGTTTTAGCAAGTGCATATATGAATGGGTTAAAAAAAAGAAAGTGACAGAAAGCTGAAAGTAAGTAGACCGGATTGGAGATCAGTAAAAGCAGAGGATCTATCCAGAAAAGCACAGGGGGCACAACATGATTTAGCGCAGGCAAAAAGAGGTAGCTTGCACATGAACCCCCTTGTCTCCTTACCCCCCACTCCTAATTGCACAGTGCAGGTGAACCTACCAGGGGACATGAGGTTGAGTTCCAAGTGGACACGGGGGGGGCAGACAATTCAGTAATTACAGAAGAGGACTGGCCATTTGGGAAAAGTGATTTCTCCCACCATGTTATAGCGACTCCTTACAACTCTCCATCTGTCCTGCTCCCCGTCACTAAAAAGATTCCCCTGCAGATTCAAGGAACCACTGTACACACACAGTTAATGGTATCACCACGGAGTCAATGTAATCTTTTAGGAAGTGATGTGTTGTCACAATTGCAAGCACATATTGAGTATCATCCTGATGGAACTGTCACTATGACACCAGGACTGAAGCCGAGCACTCTTTGTAAAATCATGTCACTAGACGTTGCTAGTATAGAGGACACAAATGAATTTCCTTCAATGTTAGAAGGTGTGATACCGCATGATTTCTGGGCTTCAGATAAAACAGATGTGGGCAGATTAAGGGTGCAGGCAGTCATGGTCAAATTAAAGCCAGGTGCAATCCTGCCCCAACAGAGACAGTATCCTCTTAGTTCAGCTCAAGAGACGGCTATTGCTCAGCAGATACAGAAACTGGTAGCAAGTGGTGTTTTAGTTAAGACCCAGTCCCCTTGTAACACCCCCTGTTCCCAGTTAAAAAGAAAACAGCACCGGGGCAGCCAGCAGCGTACAGAATGGTCCATGATCTCCGGCTAGTGAACAAAGCTACAGAGCTCCTCACACCAGTTGTTCCAAATCCTCACACCCTTTTGTCTCAGATCCCGGCTGGTGCTCTTTGTTTTTCAGTGATTGACTTGGCAAACGCATTTTTTAGTGTCCCATTGCACCCTGACTGCCAGTATTTGTTTGCCTTTACATTTCAAGGGAACCAGTATACGTGGACTGTTTTGCCCCAGGGTGCCCAAAATTCACCCACTATGTATACTGCCAGTCTGCAAGAGATACTGGAAAGATGGAAAATGCCAAAAGTAGTTGTTCTGCAATATGTTGATGACTTACTGATTTGTGCCCCCTCCAGGAAACAGTGTCACAGTGCAACAATATTACTCATGTTGTTTTTTTTTGTACCAAGCTGGATGTAAAGCGTCAAAGGAAAAACTGCAATTCTGTAAATCTTCAGTTATCTTTTTGGGACATTGCATTACACTGGGGGCGCGACATCTGACCAGCACTCGCAAAGAAGCTGTACAGAATTTTCCTATTCCTGTTAATGTTGCCGCTCTTAGGACATTTCTTGGACTGGTTTTCATACTGCAGGATGCAGCCTCTCTATGACTGTATCACCATTGTGCCTTTTAAACTAACTCCTGAAGGTATAGACTGTTTTTATTCTCTCAAAAACAGGATTGTGGCAACCCCCAACTATGAACTACCATTCACCCTGTATCTCCACGAACAGCAGGGACACGTGGCAGGAGTATTGACTCAGTTATATGGTGACAATCAAAGGCCTGTAGCCTATTTCAGTGGAAGACTAGATGCAGTGGCTAGAGGTGCCCCGTCCTGTGTATGGGCATTACATGCTGTAGGACTATTGCTCCACAAATCGTTAGACATTGTTTTTTTTCATCATCCATTGACAGTACTTACACCTCATGATGTATATACCATACTGAACCACGTGCAACCGGCACACCTTTCAGCTGCACGTCACCTTCGATTGCAATGTGCACTTTTAATGCCTCCAAATGTTTCTTTGCAGAGATGTACCACACTTAATCCTGCCACGTTGTTACCTCTCTCGGATCTAAAGGAGGGGTCAGGTACGGTATTGTACAAAGAAGATCCAAGAGAGGAGATTCCTTATGATTGTGTTCAGCTTATGGCACAGGAAACAGCAGGCCTACCTACAGTGTTTGAAACTGAAAGACTTAATGCTGATTTTGAATTTTTTGTAGATGGATCTCGCCACCAAGATGACTCAGGTACCTTCCACACCGGGTATGCCATCGTCTCCCTGAATGCAGTAATCAAAGCAGAACCAATGCTCCCACATCAGTCGGCCCAGGAGGCTGAACTTAAGGCTCTGACCGAGGCCTGTAAGATAGCTGAAGGTAGAATTGTTAACATCTACACAGATTCTAGATACGCATTCGGTATAGCTCATGATTTTGGTCCAATTTGGAAATCTAGAGGATTCCTGACGACAGCAGGACATCCCATTAAAAATGCTGACGCAGTCCAGCAGTTAATTGATGCATTACAATTACCAAAATAAGTAGCTGTCATAAAAGTTAAAGCACATACCAGATGCACTGATCAGGTGAGTAAAAGGAAACGCAATGGCCGATGCAGCAGCAAAAACAGCAGCCAGTAGACCACTCCAAGGGGTAACGATGCACCAGGTAAGCGCTCCCAAAAATCCCTTTGTGTCGGAGGATGGCTTATCCCAGATGCAGGCCCAGGTGCGCCAGGAGGAAGTAGAAAAGTGGCAAAAAGAAGGTGCATGTCTGAATGAAGCAAATGGGGTATGGGGAAGAGGGATGCGTCGATGCCTTCCAAGGGCGTTGTACCTCTGCCCGTGTCCAGGATTACCATGGGCCAACCCACACGTCAAAACTGCTGTGAATGAAACGATGGGGCACAGTTTCATTGGTGGCACCAGGTTGTTCCACCTGTATAGAAGGTTTGATCAGATCATGTATGTGCTACAATATCAGCAAGGGTAGTCAAGACACCCCCAAACACACCCTCGCTCCTCTATCCCTTCCAGAGACTGCAGATATTATATTCGCTGCCAAAATCAGGATGGAGTTAGTGTTGTGTGTGTTTGGATTTATTCTCAGGTTGCCGGAGGCTTTCCGATGCCAAGTTCTAACGGCTGCGGCAACTGCAAAGAAGCTGCTTGCGAGGTGGTAGCACGTTGGGAGTACCGAGGTGATCGAAAGTGACGAGGCAGGTATATTTCACAGTGAATTAATGAAGAGTCTGTACAGCTCTGGAATTCAACAAGCTTTCATACCCAATCATACCACAAAGCAGTGGAGAGTAGAAAGGGCTAAATGGGACATTTGAAGTTAAAAATCCAAAAGGTCCATGGCTTGAACAGGGAAACTTGCCTGAATGTTTACCATTGCCCTATACTCAGTAAGGCACTCCCAAAAAGAAAAACTGGATCTTTCATCCGTATAAGTACTATTTGGCAAGTGCCTAGCTTAGGATGTTTCTTTCCCAAGCACTGGAGATGATACATGTATAAGCTTATGTAAGGGATTTCATAAAAGACTTAAGAAAGTTGACATGATTAATGTCTTCAGTTCTCGTTGCCAGACCGAAAGGATCCTGGAAGTACAGCTGCAGCCCAGGACTGGGTAGTCATTAAAAGACACTGAGCAAGAGCTGGATCCGAGATTTGATGGACCTTTTCATTTCTACTGACGACAAGTGATAGCAGTCAAGCTACAAGGCAAGGAAACCTGGATCCACGCATCGCATTGTAAGAAGATCCTTGGAGAGCCTCCAGAAGAGGAATGATGCTACTAATGACATTTGCTTGCATCCTTGCAGTAACGGATGCTTGGAACAGACTTAGCCGTGTAGATGGAGATGATAACAGGTTCATTAGACACCACTTAGCTTTAGTGGATGGACTGTAAGAACATAACCAACCTGTTGCAAACTGTTGGATTCGTATATTACATAAACAATCTGCAGACAATAGACCTCGCCCAAATGGGAGACCACACATAGTGGAGATGGGGATAGCAAATAAATTTTTCAGTGCATTATTTATCTACCCTATGATAACTCAGACATGGGATAAGTTGGTAGAATCCACAGACTACCTAGATGATCAAATATGGGATATTTTAGATATCATCAATGGGTCCCTTGCAGTACAGAACCAGTTAATTATTGTTACTAACCAACATACCCTCGTGTTAGATTACTTGACTGCAGCTCAAGGAGGGATGTGCCAGATTATTGGACCTGCATGTTGCCATTATATTGATAATTCTAGTGTTTTAACCCTTAAACATAAGCTAGAGGATGTCATAAAGTTAAGGAAACTATATGATGAGGCAAATCTGAAGAATCAAGATTCATGGTGGGCAAATACTTTCTCCTTTCTTAACCCCGCAAATTGGTTCAAAGGCATGGGGGGATGGCTGACTGGGATAATACAAGCTGGCCTACAGGTTTTATTGATATGTCTTGCTATCTATTTAGTTTTTAAAATTTGTTTGATGTGTATTAGACGATGTACTAGGACAAAGAGGAGGTATGAAGATGTGTATTGATCAAATGAAGGAAAAAAAGGAGGGGATGTTAGAGTTAATTCAGCATTTCTTCTCAAGGCCTTGGGAAGCTGAGGCATAGCAGAAGGGAAGATAAGAAAAGAATGTTCCTTCTTTGATAATACTCCCCCTGAGCTAAAGAGATACTCTGTGCTAGGAGCCAAAATCAGGGGCTAAAGGCAAAGATGGAAAGTTTGGTTAGAAAACAGTATGTTACGTGCTTTAATGATAAGTTGTATTAACTGCCATATATGGTAATTCCGCTTCCTGCTTCAGGGGTGTATATAAGCCCCTTCATTAGCAATAAAGAGTAGAGTCTATTGACGCACACTTTGGTCTGTGTCTTATTCTCTCTGGTACCACATTCCGAGGAGGAAAGGGTTAACAAGATAACAGCGACGACAAGATCAATTGTGATATCATCAGCTAGTTGCTTCTGAACTAACTTTCTTATTGCTTCTGGGTCTCTGTGTTCCAGACGGCTATGCCATACATGAATACAGTTATTGTGCTCTTCTTGTTGAGCAGTATACACACACTCTTTACATTTCAGCTGATAAAGTTCATCTGTGATTTTTCCCTCTGCTAGTGTGTGACCCTCTTTTGAGATGATGCAGCTATCATGCTTAAATGTAACTTAATTTCCTTGTTTTGTGAGTTTCTTCACAGATAGTAAATTACTCTCAAGACTAGGCACATAGAGCACATCTTTTACTGGGATCTTCCTGCTTTGTGTTGGTGAGATTTGACAATCAATATAACCATCTCCTATGCCTTCTGAACTCATGTACTGACCATTAGCCATAATCACTTTCTCTGACTTATTTTGATTAAGCTTAGAAAAGAAGTCTGTTATTAGTCATGTGACTAGTTGCTCCTGAGTCTATACACCATGCATGCTTTGATGTATTTGCACTGGCAGTGAATGCAATTTCAGTATTCACAGAATCATTTTCTCCAGACACAGCACTCTTAACCCTTTGCTGACTGTTTTGCTTTTTCAGCTGATCCCACATTTCTCTTGCAGTATCACATTTACACACATGAACAATCTGATCATCATTTATGCTGAGTGATATGGTACTCTGTGCTTTCTGATCCATCTCTATTCACTCCTGTGGTACGGGTCAGGTTTAGGCTCCTGTGTGTATTTCCACGTACCTTTCCTTATCAGCAGCATCTTCACTTTGAATTTCCAGGATTGATAGTTCTGGTTAGTGAGACTTGGTACTGTAAACTTCATGGAGTTGCTGCTGCTGGTGGCCATCTTTGCTGTCTATCTTTCTTTTCTTTTCTCTGTGTTCTGGGGAACTCTGGGACTCTAGGACTCTGGGCACTCTGGGAACTCTGGGCCCATAACCTGTTAGCAGTGGATTAACCAGCGTAACATCCGGAGTCAGCAACAGAGAATGTAGATTTATTCACATCCAGTATAGACAGCTTACAACACAGCATGAAATGTGATCAGCCTGATATCTGCTATGGCTGCAGCATGAAAAAAACATTACAACAACACAGGAAGAGAAGGAGGAGGCATCCTGTCTGTGAGTGAGGGTTTTTTTTTTTTTTTTTACAAAACTTTGTTAACAACCTCACAATATGCACAACATATCAAACAGTACAGTAGTAGTTGTTGCAATACATACAAATCAATATGCATTATTCCAACATTCCCCAACACTGTATACAGCTGTCCGCTACTGAGAACGTACACTTTTCCTGATTATGATATTCTGGTGGTAGCCATACTGGGCCTGTGACCGTGTGTCTTACTGCTAAAATAAATACAGAGACTTAAAATTCCCCCAACACTGTATACAGCTGTCCACTACTGAGACCGTACACTTTTCCTGATTATGATATTCTGGTGTTAGCCATACAGGGCCTGTGACTGTGCATCTTACTGCAAAAATAAATACAGAGATTTAAAATTCCATCAACACTGTATACAGCTGTACGCTACTGAGAACGTACACTTTTCCTGATTATGATATTCTGGTGGTAGCCATACTGGGCCTGTGACCGTGCGTCTTACTGCTAAAATAAAGACTGAGATTTAAAATTCCCCCAACACTGTATACAGCTGTCCACTACTGAGACCGTACACTTTTCCTGATTATGATATTCTGGTGTTAGCCATACTGGGCCTGTGACCGTGTGTCTTACTGCTAAAATAAATACAGAGATTTAAAATTCCATCAACACTGTATACAGCTGTACGCTACTTAGACCGTACACTTTTCCTGATTTTGATATTCTGGTGTTAGCCAGACTGGGCCTGTGACCGTGTGTCTTACTGCTAAAATAAATACAGAGATTTAAAATTCCACCAACACTGTATACAGCTGTCCGCTACAGAGACAGTACACTTTTCCTGATTATGATATTCTGGTGTTAGCCATACTGGGCCTGTGACCGTGTGTCTTACTGCTAAAATAAATACAGAGATTTAAAATTCCATCAACACTGTATACAGCTGTACGCTACTGAGACCGTACACTTTTCCTGATTTTGATATTCTGGTGTTAGCCAAACTGGGCTTGTGACCGTGTGTCTTACTGCTAAAATAAAGACGGAGATTTAATATTCCACCAACACTATATACAGCTGTCCGCTACTGAGACCGTACACTTTTCCTGATTTTGAAATTCTGTTGTTAGCCAACTAGGCCTGTGACCGTGTGTCTTACTGCAAAAATAAATACAGAGATTTTAACCCCTTAACGACCGCCGATACGCCTTTTCAAGGCGGTCATTAAACCACAGCGCCGTTAATTAACGGCGCTGTGGAAAAAGTGAATAGCGCCCCCCCAGAGGCGCATTTTCTCCGGGGTCTCGGCTACCAGTGGTAGCCGAGACTTCAGAGAACATGAATCGGGTCGGTTTTTACCGACCCCGATGTTGCGATCGCCGTTATTAACCTTATAACGGCGATCTCAACAAAAAAAAATAAATGGTGTGCCATTTAAGTTCTCTCTCCTCTGATGTGATCGGACATCAGAGGAGAGAAAAAAAGGGTCCCTGATCCCCCCTTGTGGCCCCCAATCCCCCACTTCTGGCCCCAGGGCCCTCCGGTGTCCCCCATGCCGCTGCCATAGTTCAAAAGGGAGAAAATGGCGGGCGCATGCTCAGTGCGCCCGCCGCGATGTGCTGGGGGGGCTTGGGCAATTTTCTCTGGGGTCTCGGCTGCCGAGGGTAGCCGAGACCCCAGAGAACATGATCCGGGTCGGTATTTACCGACCCCGGTGTTGCAATCGCCTTTATAACAATATAACGGCGACTGCAACAAAAAAAAAAAAAAATGATTTCTCACCCCTCTGATGTGATCGCACAACAAAGGGAAGAGAATTAGGGTCCCCCGTACACCCGAACCTCCCCGTACCTCCCGGTGTCCTCCGGCAGGTCCCCCTGTCCTCCGATCCTCCCAGGTCTTCTTCCTGTAAAAAAAAATGGCGGTCACATGCGCAGTGCGCCCGCCGAAAATTTTTCATTCATTCTCCTAAAAGTACATTTTGATCACTGTGATAAGCTATCACAGTGATCAAAATAAAAAAAAAACAGTACATAACCTCCCCCTTTATCACCCCCTTAGTTAGGGACATATAATAAAATATAGAAATTATATTTATTTTCATTTTTCTGTTAGGGTTAGGGTTAGGGCTAGGGTTCGGGTTATAATTAGGGTTAGGGTTAGGCTGGGTTCATACTGCGTTGTGGCAGTCCGTTAGACGGACTGCGTTACACCGCGGTATAACGCGGTGTAATGCAGTCCGTTGACGCTGCCATTCACCCCCATTTGAGGGCGCATCGCAACGCATGCCGTAAAGAGGCATGCGTTCGCGACGTGCCATCATTCAGTGACGGAACCTCGGACGCGACCTGCAGCGTCTGGGCTCCGTCACCGCTAGCGCAAATGAATCATCTGATTCCTCCGCGCTAGCGGGTATAGCATAACGCGATCACGTTATGCTATACCATTACCAGCCCGTCAACGCTATGTGTTGAACGGGCTGGTAAAATGCACAATGAACCTAGCCTTAGGGTTAGGGTTGGAATTTGGGTAAGGGTTACAGTTAGGGTTAGGGCTACAATTAGGGTTAGGGTTACAATTAGGGTTGGAATTAGGGTTGTGATTTAGATTAGGATTAGGGTTAGGGTTGGGATTAGGGGTAGGGGTGTGTTGGGGTTAGGATTGGAGCTAGAATTGAGGGGTTTCCACTATTTAGGCACATCAGGGGGGTCTCCAAACACGATGTGGCGTTCAAAAAGTCAAATGGCGCTCCCTCCCTTCCGAGCCCTGCCGTGCGCCCAAACAGTGGTTTACCCCAAAATATGGGGTATGAGCGTACTCAGGACAAATTGCACACCAATTTTGGGGTTCTAATTTCTCCTGTTACCCTTGGGAAAATAAAAAATAGCTGGCTAAAAAAATCATTTTTGAGGAAAAAAATTATTTTTTATTTTCACGGCTCTGCATTTATAAATTTCTGTGAAGCACTTGGGGGTTCAAAGTGCTCACCAGACATCTATATAAGCTCCTTGGGGGGTCTAGTTTCCAAAATGGTGTCACTTGCAGGGGGTTTCTACTGGCTAAATAACGGTGGTACTGAAAAATAGGGAAAAATCCTGAGGGCACTTACATGAAAATGTGTGCTACACACCAGCTACCCCGTCGCCCCAACGCACGTTTCGCTTCTTCGTCAGGAGGCGTGCCTTGGAGCAGGGTGAGTAACTTTTTATAAGGGGACCAACCAATCAATCAACAGAAAGACTCAGCGTCAGCTCTTATAGCCCAAGTAACAGCTGAGATAATCATTACCACTTCCTGCTTTATCGGCGCATGTGCCGGTGACATCAGTCTCTTATAAAGTGGTAGCAGGCTTGCAGCCGTGGAACGCAAGCAGCAGAACGCCGTCATAGCGACGGCGTATGCGCTCTTGTCCTCCTATGTCTGCTCACCTGACTACTCGAGAGCGACGGAACAGGACATGCGCACAATCAAGGAGAAGAGACTTAGGCTGCTGAGTGCTGATAAATACCGCTTTCCTATATACAATAAACAAACTACATACAGACAGTGTTCAAAATGTACAAAGTGGTAAGTATGATTGTAAATGGAGTAATCAATAATTCATTACAATAAATAATAATAACATGAACTTATGTGCAATCAATTACATAATAACCCAAAATGGGAAACATTTACAAACTAGATGGCATTTCCTGAAGGAAATACATGGTGCTTGAACAGCACTGCCAGCTTTACAGCAGTGTATCAGGTGTCCACTGTAAGAAAGTAAAATTAGAATATGAATGATGTGTATAGCGATGGCACAACCTGGGATGGGTTGTATATGGCCCCTTGGTAGCCACTTTGATGTGCTGGGCCCCTTGTTAGCCACTTTGGCCCCTTGGTAGCCATGCATGCAAGAATCCTTGGTAGACACTTTGGTGCACACAGCCCCTTGGTAGCTACTTTGGCTACTTTGTAGCCACTTTGGCACATTCGGCACCTCGGTAGCCACTTTGGCCACTTGGTAGTCACTTTGGCACATTCGGGACCTTGGTCGCCAATTTGGCCACTTGGTAACCATTTTGGCCACTTGGTAGCCACTTTGGCACATTCTGTACCTCGGGAGCCTCTTCAGCCACCGTGTGCTGCCTGGGGCCCCTGTGCTCTGCCTGGGGCCCCGTGTGCTGCCTGGGGCCCCTGTGCTCTGCCTGGGGCCCCGTGTGCTGCCTGGGGCCCCTGTGCTCTGCCTGGGGCCCTGTGCACTGCCTGGGCCCCGTGTGCTGCCTGGGGCTCCGTATGCTGCCTGGGGCCACGTATGCTGCCTGGGGCCCCTGTGTGCTGCCTGGGGCTCTGTGCGCTGCCTGCGGCCCCTGTGTGCTGCCTGGGGTCCCTGTACGGCGCCTGGGGCCCCGTGTGCTCGATGGGGCCTCTGTGCTCTGCCTGGGGCCCCGTGTGCTGCCTGGGGCCCCATGCGCTGCCTGGGTCCCCTGTGCTCTGTCTGGTGACGTGTGCTGCCTGTGGCCCCTGTGCATTGCCTGGAATCCCGTGCGCTGCCTGTGGCCCCTGTGCGCTGCCTGGGGCCCATGCGCTGTCTGTGGCCCCTGTGCGCTGCCTGGAGACCCGTGTGCTGCTTGTGGCCCCTGTGCACTGCCTTGGGCCCCGTGCGCTGCCTGGGGCCTCTGTGCGCTGCCAGGGGCCCCGTGCGCTGCCAGGGGCCCCGTGCGCTGCCTGTGGCCCCTGTGCGCTGCCTGAAGACCCGTGTGCTGCTTGTGGCCCCTGTGCGCTGCCTTGGGCCCCGTGCGCTGCCTGGGGCCCCTGTGCGCTGCCTGGGGCCCTTATGCTCTGCCTGGGGCCCCATGCGTTGCCTGTGGCCACTGTGTGCTGCCAGGGGCCCCGTGTGCTGCCTGTGGCCCCGTGCGCTGCCTGTGGCCCCTGTGCGCTGCCTGTGGCCCCTGTGCGCTGCCTGGGGCCCCTGTGCTCTGCCTGGGGCCCCGTGCGCTGCCTGTGGCCCCTGTGCGCTACCTGTGGCCCTGTGCGCTGCCTGGGGCCCCTGTGAGCTGCCTGAGGCCCCGTGCGCTGCCTGTGACCCCGTGCGCTGCCTGTGACCCCTGTGTGCTGCCTGGGGCCCCGTGCGCTGCCTGTGACCCCATGCGCTGCCTGTGGCCCCTGTGTGGGAGACCCATTGTGTCGGGAATTGGCGGACTGTATGAGAAGCCCTGCATTTATGTGGACTTTTTCTTGCAGTCACCAGTCCAGAGATTGGACTCATATATAAGAGACTCGTCACATATAATACAACATGTGGAGATATTGGAACTACCAGAAAATATTATATTGGCAACACTCGATGTAGAAGCATTATATACGAATATCAAGCATGAGAGAGGCATTTTGGCTGTGGCATATTTTTTGGACATCTACACCACAGGTAATAGAGGACATGATACTTTCATTTTGGATTTACTCAGACTGGTCTTGGAGAAGAGTTATTTTGTATTCGATAGGGTCTTTTATAGACAAGTATCAGGCACTGCGATGGGCGCGAGATGTGCGCCATCGTATGCAAATTTGTATATGGGATGGTGGGAGCAGACTGTGGTACAACAAATGCCAACCTTTACAGAGCATGTGTTTAAATGGTATAGATTCATAGACAATATTCTCGTCTTGTGGAAGGGGACTAGAGTGAAGTTGGAATGTTTTATTAAAGAACTTAACACAAATGACCTGAATATTGCTTTGACCTCATGCATTTCTACCAGGTTGGTTAACTTCCTGGATGTTACTAAAATATTTAGACTTGAGAGTCCTCAGTGGTTGATACCTTTTAATGGCTAACTGAAAAGATGGTAACAAATTGCAAGCTTTCGAGACTACGCAGGTCTCTTCATCAGGCAAAGACTAAAACAAAAGCTGAAGAATCACATATTTATATACACAAAAGGACACAGGAATAATGCAATAGGTAAGACAAGTGACGTGAAGCACGGTACGAAGATACACATCTTTCCTATATCAAAATGGATCTTACTATTAAGACACAAGATAAGAAAATCACCACTTCACTCCATCGGAAGGATACAGCAACTAACAACTTTCTTCATTATACCAGTTTCCACCCGGCTCATCTAAAGAAAGGTATCCCTAAGGGACAATTCCGACGAGTAAGAAGAAATTGTACAGAAACCGAGGACTTCATTAAGGAATCGCATTTACTCACTAATCGTTTTTTGGAACGTGGTTTATACCCGAAACATCATCTCTAAGGCTTATGAACATTCCAGAAGTTCCACCAGGGAGGACAACTTAAAACCACGGGTGAGAACAGAAACTAATACTCTGAATATAATTACCAAATTTAATAACCAATGGGGTGACATTTATAGAATCCTCAATAACAATTGGGTATTCTTTTAAGTGAACCCAAGTTAAAGCATTGTATTTCAGAGAAGCCTAGACTAATAGCGAGAAGAGCTATGAATCTTAAAGATTCACTCACTCGCAGTCACTTTAAACGTTCAACTGTGAAAATCAGAAGTGGGAACAGAACCCGGGGTTCTTTCCCGTGTGGGAATTGTTCTGTGTGCCCGTTGATGTTATCTGGGGAAGGTCTTTTGGTGCCCCATTTAACCACACAGATACGGTCTCAAGCTTATTTCAATTGCCGTTCACGTAATCTGGTTTATGCACTCATTTGTGGGTGCAATAAGGTGTATGTGGGACAAACCACTCAAGAATTACGGAGGAGGGTTCAACAACACCTCTCAAATATAACAACTGCCAGACTGGATAAAATCAAAGGCAAACAGATCACTTCAGTGGCAACCCATTTCTTGGAAGTTCACAACAGTAACCCCAAGGGACTTCGAGTCATGGTGCTTGAAGGAGTACAAGTTCATAGGATCATAGAATCATAGAATGGTAGAATTGGAAGGGACCTCCTGGGCCATCTGGTCCAACCCCCTGCTCAAAGCAGGATTCTCTAAATCATCCCAGACAGATGTCTGTCCAGCCTCTGTTTGAAGACTTCCATTGAAGGAGAACTTACCACCTCTCGTGGCAGCCTGTTCCACTCCTTGATCACCCTAACTGTCAAAAAGTTTTTTCTAATATCTAATCTGTGTCTCCTCCCATTCAGTTTCATCCCATTGCTTCTAGTCTTTCCTTGTGCAAATGAGAATAAAGATGATCCTTCTGCAATGTGACAGCCCTTGAGATATTTGTAGACAGCTATTAAGTCTCCTCTCAGTCTTCTTTTTTGCAAGCTAAACATTCCCAAATCCCAAATCCTGCAACCGTTCCTCATAGGACATGGTTTGCAGACCGGTCACCATTCTGGTGGCTCTTCTTTGAACTTGCTCCAGTTTGTTGATGTCTTTTTTAAAATGTGGTGCCCAAAACTGGACACAGTATTCCAGATGAGGTCTGACCAAAGAGGAGTAGAGTGCAATAATGTCTAGTGATCTAGACTGTATGCTTCTGTTGATACATCCTAGAATTGTATTTGCCTTTTTTGCTGCTGCACCACACTGTTGACTCATGTTCAGTCTGTGATCAATTAGTATACCCAAGTCTTTTTCACATGTGCTGTTACTTAGCCCTATTCCTCCCATTTTGTATATGCTTTTTTCATTTTTATTGCCCAGATGTAGTACTTTGCATTTTTCCCTGTTAAAAACCATTCTGTTAGTTGCTGCCCACTGCTCCAGTTTATTTATATATTTTTGAATCCTCTCTCTCTCTTCTATAGTATTAGCTACCCCTCCTAGCTTTGTGTCATCAGCAAATTTGATCAGTTTACCCTCAATTCCTTCATCTAAATCATTGATAAAGATGTTGAACAATACAACAGGGCCCAAAACAGAGCCTTGTGGTACCCCACTTGAGACATTCTTCCAACTGGATGTGCAGCCATTTACGACCACTCTTTGAGTCCGATCACTAAGCCAGTTATGAATCCACCTAACAGTTGCCTTGTCCATTCCATACTTAGTCATTTTTTCAATAAGGATTGTGTGAGATACTTTGTCAAATGCTTTGCTGAAGTCAAGATATACTATATCTACAGCATTTCCCTGATCCACCCAGTCAGTGATTCTGTCATAGAAGGAAATTAAGTTAGTCTGACATGACTTATTAGTTACAAACCCATGCTGACTCTGTTTAATCACTTCATTCTTATGCAGGTACTTACATACATGTTTTTAATAATTTGTTCAAAGATCTTTCCTGGTATAGAAGTCAGACTCACCGGCCTGTAGTTCCCTGGGTCCACCTTCTTCCCCTTTTGAAGATAGGAACAACATTTGCTCTTCTCCAGTCTTCTGGGACTTCTCCTGTTCTCCAAGAATTTTCAAAGATTATGGACAGTGGTTCAAGAATTTCTTCTGCTATCTCCTTCAGTATTCTGGGGTGTAATTCATCTGGACCTGGAGACTTGAATTCATTTAGGTTAGCTAAGTGTTTCCTCACTGTCTTTCTGTTTATAGATATCCTGGATTCTTCTATTCCTTTAATAGGACAGTGAAGATCAGTTGATGTTACATTTCCTTTCTGAGAGAAAACAGATGCAAAATAGGAATTTAAAAGTTCAGCCTTCTCAACATCCTTTCTTACCATTTCATCATTTTCATCCTGTAAAAATCCTATAGCATCTTTGACTTTTTTTTTTCTTTTGACGTATCCCCAAAATCCTTTTTTGTTGCTTTTGACATCTCTTGCAAGCCTTAATTCATTGTCAGCTTTAGATAATCTGATTTGTGCCCTGCAGGTTCTGCAGATTATTATTATTTATTATTTATTATATATTTATATAGCGCCATTTATTCCATGGCGCTTTACATATGAAAAGGGGAAAAATATAGACAGATACAATAAACATGTGCTAGACAAGGGACGCATAAGTACAGAAGGAGAGAGGACCCTGCCCACGAGGGCTCACAGTCTACAGGGATGGGTGAGAATACACTAGGAGAGGGTAGAGCTGGTTGTGCGATGGTTCAGTACACTGAGGATCATTGCAGGTTGTAGGCTTGTCGGAACAGGTGGGTCTTCAGGTTTTTCTTGAAGGTCTCCGTTGTTGATGAAAGTCTGATGTTTTGCGGCAGAGAGTTCCAGAGTATGGGGGAAGCCCGGGAGAAGTCTTGTATGCGGTTGTGGGAAGAAGAGATGAGGGGGGAGTCGAGAAGGAGATCTTGAGAGGATCGAAGGTTGCGTGTGGGTAGGTAGCGGGAGAGCCATGTCACAGATGTATGGAGGAGAAAGGTTGTGGATGGCTTTGTATGTCATGGTTAAGGTTTTGAACTGGAGCCTCTGGGCAATAGGAAGCCAGTGAAGGGCCTGGCATAGTGGGGAGGCAGGGGAATAGCGGGAAGACAGGTGGATTAGTCGTGCAGCAGAGTGTAGGATGGACTGGAGTGGTGCCAGAGTGCTAGAGGGGAGGCCAGACAGTAGGAGGTTGCAGTAGTCGAGGCGGGAGATGATAAGGGCGTGCACTAGTGTTTTTGTGGTTTCATGGTTGAGGAATGAGCGGATCCGGGAATATTTTTGAGTTTGAGGCGGCAGGAGGTGGCGAGGGCTTGGATATGTGGTTTGAAAGAGAGGGCAGAGTCGATGATCACCCCAAGGCACCGAGCATGTGGGACTGGGGAAAGCGAGCAGCCATTGACATTGATGGACAGGCCTGGTGGAGGGGTAGAATGAGGTGGGGGAAAGATGATGAATTCTGTTTTGTCCATGTTCAGTTTGAGAAAGCGAGCAGAAAAGAAGGCTGAGATAGCAGACAGACACTGTGGGATTTTGGTCAGTAGGGAGGTGAGGTCAGGTCCAGATAGGTAGATCTGCGTGTCATCGGCGTAGAGGTGATACTGCAAGCCGTGGGATTCTATGAGCTGTCCCAGGCCGAAGGTGTAGATGGAGAAGAGTAGGGGTCCTAGGACTGAGCCTTGGGGAACACCGACAGACAGGGGGCGAGGTGAGGAGGTGGTGTGTGAGAGGGAGACACTAAATGTTCGGTCTGTTAGGTATGATGAGATCCAGGATAGGGCCAAGTCTGTGATGCCAAGAGATGAGAGAATCTGTAGGAGGAGGGAATGGTCTACGGTGTCAAAGGCAGAAGACAGGTCCAGGAGAAGGAGGACAGAGTAGTGTCGCTTGCTCTTGGCGGTTAGCAGGTCGTTAGTGACTTTAGTTAGGGCAGTTTCAGTTGAGTGATGCGGTCGAAAGCCTGATTGTAACCGGTCAAAGAGGGAGCAGGAGGAAAGGTGGGAGGACAGTTCAAGATATACATGCTGTTCCAGTAGTTTTGAGGCGATGGGGAGAAGAGATATCGGGCGATAGCTAGACGCTGAGGATGGGTCGAGGGAGGGCTTTTTGAGGATCGGGGTGATTGAAGCATGTTTGAAGGATGAAGGAAAGACACCATTTGTAAGTGAAAGGTTGAAGAGGTGTGTGAGAGTAGGGATGAAGACTGTGGCAAGGTTAGGGATGAGGTGGGACGGGAGTGGGTCAAGCGCGCAAGTGGTGAGGTGTGATCTTGACAGGAGAGTGGAGAGCTGATCTTCTGTCATGGTGGTGAAGCTGGTTTTGGAAGAACAGGGCTGAGTGGCTAAGAGGGGCATTGGGGGCTGCGGGCCAAAGCCTTCTCTGATAGTATCAATCTTTTGCTTAAAGAAGGAGGCAAAGTCTTCGACAGAAATGAGAGGAGAGGGAGGAGGTGCTGTGGGATGGAGTAGAGAATTGAAAGTGTTGAAGAGCTGTTTAGGGTTGTGAGACAGGGAGGATATGAGAGATGAGAAGTAAGTTTGTTTTGCGGCAGAGAGCGTGGACTTGAAGCTGGCAAGGGACTGCTTGTATGCGTTGAAGTGCTCGGTGGAGTGGGTTCTCTTCCATCTCCGCTCGGTAACCCTGGAAGCCCGTCTCAGTTCTTTGGTCAGGCCGGTCAGCCAGGGCTGCCTGTTGATTGTACGAGTTTTGCTCTGCATGAGGGGGGCGGCCGAATCAAGTGTGGTTTTTATTGTGGTGTTATAAAATGTGGCAGCAGCATCTGTGTCATGAAGTGAGGCTATGTCTGTAAGAGGGAGGAGGGACTCAGAGAGCGATTGTATATTGAGGTGTTTGGGATTTCTGCGAGGGTGGGTGAGTTTGTGGAGTGGGGGATGCGTACTAACAGAGGAGAGGGAAGAGAATGTCAGTAGTTGTGGTCAGACAGGGGGAGTGGGGAGTTAGTGAGATTAGTGAGGGAACAGAGACGGGTGAAGATAAGGT
The DNA here is from genome assembly GCA_033576555.1 of Oophaga sylvatica. Lineage (NCBI taxonomy): Eukaryota > Metazoa > Chordata > Amphibia > Anura > Dendrobatidae > Oophaga > Oophaga sylvatica. The sequence continues at coordinate 158,397 of JARQOD010000148.1, forward strand.
CCAGCGTGTGACCACCTTTGTGAGTGGCCGCAGAGGACCATTGAGTGAGGCCAAGGGAGGCTGTGAGCGAAAGAAGTTTAGAGGCCGCCGGGGTGGAAGTGTCAATGGGGATGTTGAAATCGCCCATGATGATGGTGGGGATGTCAGCAGAGAGGAAATTGAGTAGCCAGGTGGTGAAGTGGTCGAAAAAGGTGGAGATGGCTAGTTCCGGGGGGCGGTAGATGACAGCCAGTTGGAGGTTGGAGGGGGAATAGATGCGGACGGAGTGCACTTCGAACGAGGGAATAGCAGCGGAGGGTGGAATTTGAATAGGGTAAATGAGCAGGTATCAGACAGGAGTAAGCCAACTCCTCCACCACGTTTGTTGCTGGGGCGAGGGGTGTGAGAAAGATGAAATCCGCCATAGGAAAGCGCAGCTGGAGAGGCTGAGTCAGAGGGAGTGAGCCAGGTTTCAGTGATGGCAAGGAAGGAGAGTTTGTTGGTGATAAAGAGGTCGTGGACAAATGACAGTTTATTGCAGACGGAGCGTGCGTTCCATAGTGCTCCGGGTAGGGGGACTGGGGGAGGGGTGTGGATGGATAGGTATGAGGTTGACAGGGTTGCAAAAACGTGTGGAAGATCGTGGCAGGGTGTTAGAAATGAGTGTGGGGATGTGATGAGGAGGGCCAGGATTTGGGGATACATCGCCAGCGATGAGGAGTAGCAGACAGAGCGTTAGAAGGTGGGAGCAGGATAAACCATGGTGTGGCCGTGTGTGTCTTGGTAAAAAGGATTGTATGTGGAGGAACAGTTCTGAGGGAAAGGTGAGATGGCTGGGGAGAATGGAGGGGGAAATGACTAATTCCTTACTAGGTGGGGGGATTACAGGGGATAGGAAGAAAGAAAGGAGGATGGGGGTGAAAGTGATAAGAAAATGAAACATAGTGGTTTTATAATCTGTTACCTTGCAGCCAAATTCCAGTCAAATTCTAGTCTAATTCACAGTAGTGTAATTAGAAATCTGTAATTTGAAATATGGGATTTGAAATATATGAAGCAGACTACGTCTGGAGCAGACCCATTGCACTGGTTATATCTGCAGCTAATGCCAATCAGGTGTGAGTGGAAAGTGGGCTGAGACTGCTCAGGCCAGATGCAGAGTTAAGGAAAGGTCATAAAAGGGGGTAGGGATTACACAGACCATTCGGATGTGTGGTGAAGATAAGAAGTATGGAGTACAATTATGTACACAGGAAGATGGGTGAGCAAATCATACCATTAAACAAAGCAATATACATGATGCATTCAGGAGCATAGAAAAGCTGGAGTTTTCATACCATTAACAAAGCAATATACATGATGCATTCAGGAGCATAGAAAAGCTGGAGTTTTCATACCATTAACAAAGCAATATACATGATGCATTCAGGAGCATAGAAAAGCTGGAGTTTTCATACCATTAACAAAGCAATATACATGATGCATTCAGGAGCATAGAAAAGCTGGAGTTTTCATACCATTAACAAAGCAATATACATGATGCATTCAGGAGCATAGAAAAGCTGGAGTTTTCATACCATTAACAAAGCAATATACATGATGCATTCAGGAGCATAGAAAAGCTGGAGTTTTCATACCATTAACAAAGCAATATACATGATGCATTCACGAGCATAGAAAAGCTGGAGATTTCATACCATTAACAAAGCAATATACATGATGCATTCAGGAGCATAGAATGGCATTATATTCTTCTTTAGATATGCCTCCCTCTTTCAATTTGATAAACATTTCTTTCTTCCTTTTTAGCATGTGTTTAAGTTCTGTGTTCATCCATCCTGGTTTCCTTAAATGCTTCCCATTCTTCCCTCTTTTCGGAATTGTTAACGATTGTGCTTCGAGAATCTCATTTTTCAAGATGTCCCATCCTTCCTGGACATTTTTGTCCTTAAGGATATCCTGCCATTGGATCCCTCCAATTCTCTTTCTGAGTCCCTTAAAATCTGCCTGTCTGAAATCTAACCTTGATGTCTGAGTCTTCACAGGTCTTCCTCCTCTTGTTATCCAAAATTCTAAAATAGCATGGTCACTACCTCCTAGGGTCCCAGCCACTCTTACCTCCTCAACCATTTCCTCCCTGTTTATAAGGATTAGATCCAAGGTAGCAGATCCCCTTGTTTTCTCCCCTACCTTTTGAAAGATAAAGTTGTCAGCAAGAGAGGATAAGAAGTTCCTTGACCTGTTAGTTTTGCCTGAGAGAGATTCCCAACAAATGTCTGGATAGTTGAAATCTCCCATGACCACTATGTCAAATTTTTTGGAGAACTTGGCCATTTGATGCATAAAGAGTTCATCCATATCTTCAGCTTGCATAGGTGGCCTGTAGTAAATGCCTACAATGGTGTCCTTTCCATTGTTCTGTCCTTGTATTCTTACCCAAACAGTTTCCACAGAACTCCCAGTCTCTGAAGCATCAATCTCTGTGCAGATATACGCTTTTCTAACATACAATGCGATACCTCCTCCTCGTTTATCAAGTCTGTTTCTTGCAAATAAGTTGTATCCTTCTAGCCTTGTATTCCAATCATGTGTATCGTCCCACCAAGTTTCAGTGATTCCAATGACATATACTTCTTCTCCTGCGTTAGTAAGTCCAATTCTCCTTGTTTGTTGCCCATGCTTTGTGCATTTGTATAAAAACATTTTAGTTTGTGATTGGTTTCTCTTCCTCCAATATTTTTATTATTTAGATTGTTTTGTCTTCGTTCTTCCTTTCCACTTCTAATAGCCGAGTTCTCAATAGCATTTGTCAGGTGTATGGCTTTTTCTGGCGTTTTGCTTCCCTTCCCACATTGTTCTAGTTTAAAGCTCTCCTGATGAGTGTAGCAAGGCGACTTCCAAATACATGTTTTCCAGTCTTCGTAAGGTGCACCCCATCTCTAGCAAGTAGTCCATCGTATAGGTAATTCACTCCGTGATCCAGAAATCCAAATCCTTGCTGACGGCACCATCGACGTAGCCAGTTGTTCACCTGCAGAATCTTATTCCACCTCCTTGTTCCATGGCCATCCACTGGGAGGATGGATGAGAAGACCACCTGTGCACCCAGTTCTTTCACTTTCTTGCCTAAGTTTTCAAAGTCACTGCAGATGGTTTCCAGGTCACTCCTTGTGGTGTCATTTGTCCCCACATGTATTAGCAGGAATGGGTAGTCATCATTAGGTCTGAAGAGTCCTGATATCCTGTCAGACACATCTTTAATTTTTGCACCTGGAAGACAGCACATTTCTCTTGAGGTTATATCTGCTCTGCAGATAGTGGCCTCTGTTCCTCTCAACAGGGAATCCCCCATGACCACAACTCTCCGTTTCTTCTTCACAACATTTTTCTTTCTCCATTCAGGAGGACTCTGAGGGCTTACAAGGTTGCTCTTTGTGGGCAAAGTCTTATCCTGATGTATTTCTTCATCATTCTCCTGTGTGAGAGCCTGGTACTGGTTCCTGAGCAGTATGGGTGCTGACTGCCTCACGATCCTCCTGCTTCGCTGGGTCACATGTTTCCATTCCTCTGTTTCTTCGGCTGCTCTTCGAATTTCTTCTCTTTCTGCACCATGAAGAGATAATTCTGCTCTGTCTAAGAACTCTTCATCTTCCTTAATGATCTTCAATGTAGCTAATCTCTCTTCTAGATTTCGCAACTTTTCCTCCAACATGGACACAAGCTTGCATTTGTGGCATGTGAAATTTGGCTTTTCCACTGGTAAATCTGTGAACATGTAGCAAGAAATGCAACTCACCACATGGCTCTTAGTCTCTTCCATGCTCTTATTGTTAAAGAGATATCACAGCGGTGAAAAAAGTGCCAAAATTCGCGCGGCCTAGTGGCGCGCGGCTTACCGATGTCCTCCTTTCAGCTGCAACAGCCAAAACCCAGAGTTCTTGGAGCTCGCGGAGACTCTTCACTTATCCCAGAATGAACTGGAAATATGCAAATGACCTCCTCAGGACTCCTCCCCTGGTTTACGATGTCCTCCTTTCAGCTGCAACAGTCAAAACCCAGAGTTCTTGGAGCTCGCGGAGACTCTTCACTTATCCCAGAATGAACTGGAAATATGCAAATGATCTCCTCAGGACTCATCCCCTGGTTTACCGATGTCCTCCTTTCAGCTGCAACAGTCAAAACCCAGAGTTCTTGGAGCTCGCGGAGACTCTTCACTTATCCCAGAATGAACTGGAAATATGCAAATGATCTCCTCAGGACTCGTCCCCTGGTTTACCGATGTCCTCCTTTCAGCTGCAACAGTCAAAACCCAGAGTTCTTGGAGCTCGCGGAGACTCTTCACTTATCCCAGAATGAACTGGAAATATGCAAATGATCTCCTCAGGACTCGTCCCCTGGTTTACCGATGTCCTCCTTTCAGCTGCAACAGCCAAAACCCAGAGTTCTTGGAGCTCGCGGAGACTCTTCACTTATCCCAGAATGAACTGGAAATATGTAAATGATCTCCTCAGGACTCCTCCCCTGGTTTACCGATGTCCTCCTTTCAGCTGCAACAGCCAAAACCCAGAGTTCTTGGAGCTCGCGGAGACTCTTCACTTATCCCAGAATGAACTGGAAATATGCAAATGATCTCCTCAGGACTCCTCCCCTGGTTTACCGATGTCCTCCTTTCAGCTGCAACAGCCAAAACCCAGAGTTCTTGGAGCTCACGGAGACTCTTCACTTATCCCAGAATGAACTGGAAATATGCAAATGATCTCCTCAGGACTCCTCCCCTGGTTTACCGATGTCCTCCTTTCAGCTGCAACAGCCAAAACCCAGAGTTCTTGGAGCTCGCGGAGACTCTTCACTTATCCCAGAATGAACTGGAAATATGCAAATGATCTCCTCAGGACTCCTCCCCTGGTTAAGTTGACATTAGGGGGGGCCGGATTACAGAGGAATTGTTGAGACGAGAATCCAAGTGGATCTATAATCTCAAGAACTTGGCACCCGTGGGCTTGAATGAAGAACTTCTGTACACGGGTTACTACAAAGTGATTTAGAGACTGTGTTTATCTAAATGTTTTTGATTTGTGGAGCCCGGTACAGGAGTTTCTTATGCAAGTTTTTGTCTTGATCACTGACAGATTTCTTTTTTCCTTTTTGATTTCAGTCTAGGCTAAAAGATAATGAATTATCCACTCATATGGAATGACTCACGATCAACTTGTCGTTCACGTGGAAGGAATTGAGAAAAAACTTCACCTCTAATTGAAAATTGAAAAATGGCTTTACGATTAAAGAACAAACCTAACTATTTTTTTCTCTCCATGTGCATATTGGCTATAAATCTAGTTATAGTTGTTCCGCCCTGCTATCAATCAACTATGTTGATACTATAGTAACTTCGGGCTTCATTTGTGGGCATGTTCTCAAACTGGTGCTCTATAATGTATTCACACCATAGACATTGAGGCTGTGTTAAAACAATGGGCACGGTTAAATGTCCTTACCAATGCAAATATGTATATCATTTTGTTTTTTTAGAGTTTGTACTATTATATACCACAAGGATTTTTGTGTATGAGCTTTAAATTTAGGTAGTGCACGATAATTACATGGCGTCAATTTGATACTTACTAGCTCTTCCCATATTGTTATGCGCATGCGTTACTAGATGTATTTTCTATCTTTTGTGCCATGGGTATTGTATGCCTGATGTATATGTGGTTAATTTAAGAGTTGTTACATCTATTTCAGATATCCTATGGTTTCATTGAAAATACTATGTACTAATTGAAATGTATCTGACGCTTGCGCAGTGTATTTGAGGGGTTCTCTATCTATCTCATACACTCTTTGGTACTATTAAAATGCACCAGTCATTCTGTGCCTGACGCATGCGCAATCAATCATAGTGGCGCTCTATCCACTTTAGAGTATTTATGGTAATATCATCATACTTTATCCATAATGCGCCTGACGCATGCGCATTTAACCTGATGGGCGCTCTATCCATCTTGTATACTCCATGGTACTATGGGATTGTTTGTGCACTGGTAAATGTATGCGTGACGCATGCGCAGTAAATCGGAGCGGCACTCTACCTACTCCATAACCTCTATGGTAGTACCGAAAATGTCTAAATGCGAACGTATATTGGTTTCCCCCAGCTGGTGAGAATTGCTCTAATTACATTGTATATATATATATATATATATATATATATATTGTAACATTTCCAGGGGTTATAGCTCTAGGATCGCTGTCTGGGTTGACAGAATGACACGAAAACAGTTCATTCAGACAGCAGTTCTGGTGTAAAACTGGCCGCAACCAGCTTTATTAAAGTCCACAGCAAACAGATAAAACAAAGCATAAACAGAAAACCTAGGCTTGTCTAGCCACTAATTACACATAGATCGATTGCCCTGTCTATCCGGGTCCCGGCTCTACCAGCCTGACCCAAAACAACACATATGATATATGTTACCAGCAGGGTGGATTTGATTTAAATCAAACTGATTTAAATCATGATTTAAATCACGATGTAAATCACTAGTCAGTAAGGCTTGATTTAAATCAGTGATTTAAATCAAAGTTTCTACCTTTACGGCCTGCTGCCATTATAAGGAAAGAATGTAATAAACCTCAGATCGTACACACAAACAGATCCAGACTTGTCTGTCTGTGGCTATGCTGCAGTATTGTGCTCAAAGTTTCACTTTCATTTTCTTGTCTGCTTGCCCTTCCTCCTCCTCACACTTAGATTCATATTCTTCTTGTGTTGTGCAGATCTATTCCACTCCAAACAATCAGAAACATATTGTCTAACTTCTTGGACTTGGCACTGAAGGGGTTGATTCTGTATTCATATAGGTTTGTAGAACAATAGGATTAAGGTCTTTTTCTCAACTCTGTTCATGTTGTAACATTTTTGCCGTTAAGAAGAGGCTGGGACCTCTGTGGAGTCAAATTCAGTTTGAGAACTGCGTAAGTAAAGCGAGCGTCTGTGATAATATAGGAGAGAAACTGCCCACTAATCCTACAGAAACCTCTGGAAGAGCATGGCATTGTGAATGTTACACATATACAGCCTTTATTCTACTGAGTTAAACAACTCAGCTTTATCTCATGATGGAAGAACCTTTGGATGGTAAAATATTTTCCTCAAAAAGCAGTTTATTGAAAAAAATCCGATTTAAATCAAAATAATCCGATTTAAATCAAAAAAATCCGATTTAAATCAAAAAAATCCGATTTTTTTGATTTTTTTAAAAAAATCATTGATTTTTATCCACCCTGGTTACCAGTATGGAGTTTCACAGATACTCCTCCTTGTGTCTGAAGGCACCTTCAATGTCCAGACTTGAGAGAGATCCACTCCTATTCAGCCGCTATTCGCACGGATTCTTACTGAGACTACTCCTGTGTCCGGGGTACTTCCTGCACCCAGACTGAGATAGCTCAAACTCCTGGAGACCGCTTCTTGTGCCGGGACACCTTCCTGTGTCCAGACTAAGCCAGCTCTAACACTCTTGGAGACTGCTTCTTGTGCCGGGACACCTTCCTGTGTGTCCAGACTAAGCCAGCTCTAACACTTGGAGACTGTTTCTTGTGCCGGGACACCTTCCTGTGTCCAGACTAAACTAGCTCCTCTCTCTCTGACTGTGTTTCCCAGACACCTACTTCTGGTTTCCTAATTATCACCTGAGTGGCCACAGGTTTGAGCTGCAAACGTGTACTTGAATGGATGGTGTAATGACCTTTCTCCACCACTAGTTTTACAAAGGCACACATTTCCCCTATACAAGTCAGCAAAGTACCTGTGAAATGTACACCCCATTCAATACATACGCTCTCACTGTCTCAATATCCCCCCCCTCTTCTCCAGACCAGAGGGCTGGTCATCCAGACCGGAGGGCTGGTCAACAATCCAAAAGAGACAGTGAACTCCGAACACTGCATCAGCACTATACTTCTATATAGGTCAGGTACCAGGAGCTGTCTCACGACCTCTCCCTGGACTTCAGTGTCCCTATACAATAGGTTATTGTTCATGGCAGCATGAGGAAACCTCTCCTCAGAGCCAGGCTCCTGGGGAACCTCATTTAGAACACTTATATTTTCCTGTGCCGTTTTAAGAGTGGGGTCTCGCAACTGCTCACTCCCAAAATTGTCACAGGACACAGGTAGGTCAGGGACACTCGGTTCCCGAGAACCACCATCCTCGTCTCCCAACATCACCTGCAAAGGAATTTCATCTTTATCACGGTCATCACCATTATCAGTATCATTACTATTATGATTAGCATCATCATCATTATCATCATCATTATGATCATCATCATCATTATCATCATCATCATTATCATGATCATCACATAAGTTTAAGCTTGTGGGGTTGAACACATAATATATCCAATCACCTCAACCCACAGTTCACACAGAGACCATGTACTTGTCCCTTGCTCTGTTCAGCCCCGGAATATTAGTCAATGACATTCGCTCATTCCTTAGGGACCTACCGTCTGTCATTGTCACAGACTTCGTCCAGTCACATTCCTGGGACGTAACCTTGTCAGGTCTCCCCTTCGCTCCCAGTGGTCAATCGTAACCTTGTCAGGTCTTGCCTGGGTATCTAAGGTCCGGTTAGACTCCGTACTGTCCTGTACTCTATCGGGTCGTCTGTATGGGCCTCTCAAACCTGAGTTACTGGAGGTCTCACTACCTCTAAACCCACGCCCACTACCCTCAGGACATCTTGTAAGGTCCCTAACTTCAGCCGTAGCTGTTCTGTTATTTAGGGGGCCCTTTCTCTGTCGGGTCTCACTATTCTTAGACGGCTGCCATCTTCTGCTGCTCAGATGATGCTATCTACTCGCTGTCTAGCGAGATTCAATTGTTCTACCTCTCGCAGGTAGGTCACACGGTACGCCACCAGCATGCGCACATATTCAAGACTTTCTTCCGTTCCTATAGCGTAGAATGACACCATGCCGTCTTCATCTGGTATCCAGTCCCGACGATCACGTGGACTGCTTACTTTCACCACACCAGACTTCTTCACCATTATCTGCATGGCTCGGCCATTTCTCCCAATCAGCTTTCTCACCAGAACATGAGGCACCCGGATGACCTCTTCCTGTAGACTGTGAGCTTTTCTCATAAGCTTTAGTTGTCTAACGGTTTGTTCTGTCTTCAACCGGAGAAACCGCTTTGTGCGAATACATCGCCAGTGCATGTCACTTAGGATTGCCACCCTCTTCACTGTAACTTCGGTCGTGGACAAGACCATCAGCTGTTTAGCTCCTGAAGTCGAGTACACCTTACAGGCTCCCACGGCCTTCCTAAACGCTTCATGCACAGACTCACGGGTGCATTCTTCTCTCAAGTCCTCGGGTACATCTACGAGGCACTTGTACCGACACGTTTCGGTCTCACCAGTGGTTTCCAGATGATCAATCAGCTCAGGGTTCAGGGACAACTGACTGTCAGTTTCTTCCCCCTTTATGCTTCTTCTGAGCTGACTCACAGCTACAAATTCAAGAATTTCCGTCCTGACCACTTCCATTTCACATTTATCTTCCGTTACCACACTCTTAGCTCTCCTCAGGTCTATTTTCTCCTGGCAAAAGGGAGCGAGTGCAACGTGTTTGCCCTTTTCTTTCTCCAAGGAGGCCTTGTTCACCGAGTGACACTGTATCAGGCGACTTTTAAGCCCGAGAACTTCTTCCTCTAGTTCCGCCATTCGCCTCTCAGCTGCCCGTCTCTGAAGCTTCTCTTGCGTCCAATGGGCTTGTAAACACTCCTTGAGCTCCTTGATCTCGGCTCCGACATCCACCGAATCATCCGAACTCACAGAAATCGAGGAAGTATCTGCTTTACACCTCTCATCTCCAGTGGCCAACTCCTGGCCCTGGTCTGTAGCTTCTCTGATGGACTCCTCCATCTTTTCCCGCTCAGCTTCCATTTGGCTGAGCTTTTCCTTAAGGCGCATCTCCACCTTCTGGAGAGTATCACAGGACATCTGTAGCTCCTTCACCTGAGCTTCCAGACCTAGGGTCTTTCTGCGCAGATCACCATTTTCTTCACGGGTGTCCTGCAGAGTGGTCTCAACCACCTGGCGCATTTGCTCTGCATCCCTCTTATCCTCTTCTAGTTTTTCTTTGACCCTGAAGATCCACATAATCTCTCTTCGTCTGTTGCAGTTCCCTACTGCGTTCACCACACTCCTTCCTGGAGTCACACAGCTCCTGATTGAGCTGTTCGCGCAGTCGTTCTGGGATTTGTTCACTTCCAGAAACTCCATCCTGCAGCGCCTCCTTCTCACGCTTCAACTGCAAAACCTCTTCCTTGATTTTGCGGCGGTCCTCTTTAATGGCAAAAAACATATTCTGCCACAGGATAACTTCCTCGTTGCTTCCTTCTAGACCTCGCTGGTCTGAGGACACGTCCTCCAGGTTTTCACATAATTGCAGCATGTCACTCTGATACTGCAGCCGAATAGGTTCCAGCTCTTGGCCATGACTGGCCCCTCCTTTTCTACCTCTAAAGGAGAATCCACACTTGAAGCATAGGCAGACAGTACTACATTCTCTTCATTTTCATTTTCAGCGAGTACTACCGGCACAACCTTTTTGTGGCCCTTGCGCCGTCGACGACGAGAGGAGGACTTTCTTCCCTCGTCTAGCCTCTCCTGACTGAACTCACTTGTTACTTTCATAGTGTCCCAGTCAGCTACGGGGTCTGTGTCACTCCCCATGGTGTTGTGGACTAACAGGTCACCTCCCACTTTGACGTCACCCCCTTCTACTGGAGCTACCCCGTTATCAATGGTCACATTGTCATTTTTAGGAGGTACCAACCCACCACCAGTAACAATTTTCAGTTTTCCACACTCTACACTCTTGTGAAAATCCGCCCCTTTTTTAGACTCCGCCCCCTTTTTAACAACCACACCGGCAGGGTAATTTTTACACAAAAAATCAGCAGTAGTCTTAGGACTCAGTTCACAACATCTCTTACCACCTCCCCGGGCATTCTGTGACAACACTGGCACCCCCGGAGAGTCCATAGAATGGTCCACTGCCGCCATCCCATACGGTGCCCACAGCTCCCGCACCATGTCCAGTTGCATGTCCAGTAGACATTTCTCAAATATGCGGTCCGACTTGTCAGACCCATTCGCTGCTCCGTTCACAGCCATCGCGGAGCACTGTTCACACCAGAACTTCACCGCTTTCCCTTGGAAAAATCTTCGTGGCCCCGCCGAGCCACAGCAAAACTGGATTTGAGTGCGACGACAATCTTCACAACCCCCACCGAGTCACAGCAAGATGCCTTCGTGACCCCACTGAGTCACAGCAAGATGCTTGTATCCACACTCGTCGTCCATGCTGTCAGACTTCTCTGTCTCAACAACGGCAGTCTTCACTCAAGACATACACACTCCACAGCCTTTTCCACAGAAAATTCAGCCTTGCTGTGCAGACACTTTTTTTTTTTCTTTGCAAAGTCTATTAGGGCTACTGTCTCTTTAAGACTGCTCCAAACAGACGTTTCTCTTGACACACACTTTTTTTTCTCTGCTGCTATTTCAACAGACTTCACCTTTATTGCTGTCTCTAAGCCACCGTGCTGCATGCACACTCCAGCACTAACTGTATCAGCCACTGCGCTGCCCCAGCATTCTCCGCCAATTGTAACATTTCCAGGGGTTATAGCTCTAGGATCGCTGTCTGGGTAGACAGAATGACACGAAAACAGTTCATTCAGACAGCAGTTCTGGTGTAAAACTGGCCGCAACCAGCTTTATTAAAGTCCACAGCAAACAGATAAAACAAGGCATAAACAGAAAACCTAGGCTTGTCTAGCCACTAATTACACATAGATCGATTGCCCTGTCTATCCGGGTCCCGGCTCTACCAGCCTGACCCAAAACAACACATATGATATATGTTACCAGTATGGAGTTTCACAGATACTCCTCCTTGTGTCTGAAGGCACCTTCAATGTCCAGACTTGAGAGAGATCCACTCCTATTCAGCCGCTATTCGCACGGATTCTTACTGAGACTACTCCTGTGTCCGGGGTACTTCCTGCACCCAGACTGAGATAGCTCAAACTCCTGGAGACCGCTTCTTGTGCCGGGACACCTTCCTGTGTCCAGACTAAGCCAGCTCTAACACTCTTGGAGACTGCTTCTTGTGCCGGGACACCTTCCTGTGTGTCCAGACTAAGCCAGCTCTAACACTTGGAGACTGTTTCTTGTGCCGGGACACCTTCCTGTGTCCAGACTAAACTAGCTCCCTCTCTCTCTGACTGTGTTTCCCAGACACCTACTTCTGGTTTCCTAATTATCACCTGAGTGGCCACAGGTTTGAGCTGCAAACGTGTACTTGAATGGATGGTGTAATGACCTTTCTCCACCACTAGTTTTACAAAGGCACACATTTCCCCTATACAAGTCAGCAAAGTACCTGTGAAATGTACACCCCATTCAATACATACGCTCTCACTGTCTCACAATATATACATATTGTAGGGATTCGCTCTGGTAGGCTGAGGCTGGGCACGCAGTAACGAGGCAACACACAGGCGTTATGTACAAAAATCGCTATTTTACTGTCTCTTTAAATCCGGTAACAAAACATAACAAACATAAATGCATTCCATCATGGATTAATCACTGATTCCAGACTCACCCTTTCTTGGGACGGGCTTAACTAAGCGGCTGCAAGCCAGCAGGGACCGCCAGGTGCCATTCCCAGGTGGTCTGGACTCGCTTCTGCTGCACCGACACACTGTAACAAAACAGTCCTTTCCAGGCTGACTCCAGCCAAACTCAATAGAACCACATGGTTCTCAGTGTGAGACCGTCACAGGCTCTGCACACACATGTGTCCTGTCCGGGTGCTATACCCCAGTCCAACACCCTGGCTACCAAGCTCCAAGTCTCACCACGTGCTTCCAGGAATCTTCCAACACCGGTAGACCTTCCAGGAACCTTCCAGGCAGCCCTGTGCAGGACACACTCTTCACTCGTCTCAGCCAGACTCCCTGGAGACAGACATCAGAGACACTTCCCAGCCTCCACCACGTTTTCCTCTCATGTGCACAGCACTGGCTTTTACAGGTGTAACCCCACCCACAGATGAGGTCAGGATCACATGGTTAGGTCACCTGGTCATGACCTCATCACAGGTCCTTTACCAACACAACTATTATATACAGGTTTTATCCCAGGTATTCAAACACATACCCCTTGAGTGGGTTTGTAGGTGACTGGACCCACCCAGCTCTCCTAGTCACCTGGAAGCCTCCCAATACATAGCACAACTTCTCAGCAGTAGATCTGCTGAACAAACATATCCAGGCTTCCATCACAGAGCCACCCATCTCTGCGATACATACCGTCCATCCATGACATGTCTCCATGCATATCCCGAGGGCCATACACAGCGCCCCCTAGCTGCATCAGGTGTCACTACACCACAATATATATATATATATATATATATATATATATATACATATATATATATATATATATATATATATATATATATATATATATAAGATATGACGCTACACCACAGTCACTCACTGACCCTGAGGAAGATATCTAAGGGTGTCGATACGCGTGGGTCTTAGCTGTGTTGTTTTATTCCCATATGATCCAGGGTGTGCTTTCTCACTGGGGGTAAGGTATCGCCATGGCAGGTTTGTCTGTTTTGGTGTCCCCCACTGAGGGGATTGTGGACATCTAATATCTGGAGTGCATTGGTATTTATTTTATAACCAATATGCACACATTTATGGCTTGATTCATCTTGGGTATTTAACCCTTTATGTGTTTGGGTATATTATTTTTTTGCATTGTGACTAACATCTAGATGTATTCATGCATTCTGCCACTTGGACATATGGGATAGTTGTTATCTTGTGAGTATTATACCAGAGATTTGTGAGACACAGATATGGTCCAACATGGACCAGTATTTTAATTGTTTTTAATACAGTGTGTTTTCTGTTTGTAGTGTAATGTTTAATAAAATTAATTTTTGTTGTAATTATTTTGGTGATCCCTAGTCTTGTTTGCATACACTCTTTCTTGTTGTTCTTATGATACTACTATTTGGTATGCAACAGGTGATCCCAAATTAAGGTATTAATTGGATGGTGCCCGTTTCCCTATAAAATCTACATTCTCTGTTGATGACTACGGATGTTACGCTGGTTAATCCGCTGCTAACAGGGAATTTTAAATCTCCGTATTTATTTTAGCAGTAAGACGCACGGTCACAGGCCCAGTTTGGCTAACACCAGAATATCAAAATCAGGAAAAGTGTACTGTCTCTGTAGCGGACAGCTGTATACAGTGTTGGGGGAATTTTAAATCTCCGTATTTATTTTAGCAGTAAGACGCACGGTCACAGGCCCAGTATGGCTACCACCAGAATATCAAAATCATGAAAAGTGTACTGTCTCTGTAGCGGACAGCTGTATACAGTGTTGGGGGAATTGTAAATCTCCGTAGATATTTCCGGAGTCACACACAGATAGTCAGCCTGTATTTGTCCGTGATACCAGCCGGTACACGGCATGGGCGTACCCACCGTGGGGCAGGGGGGGCTACTGCCCCCCCTAGAAGCAGGGGCGCACAATGAAAGAACTTGGAGAGAGGCCAGCCAGGCGGCCACACACAGCTGACAGGGGGCGGGGGGACTCACTGCAGAGCAGACTGAGATCCCTGGCATTGCTATGGCACCCGGCTGCACGCTGGGATTGGATCCGGCCAGGGTTCAGACAGGGTTCAGAGGCGTGTCATGTACAGCGTGCAACGTAAGCATGCCTCTGAACACTGTCTGAACCCTCTGGGTTCACTGTGTGAAGCTAGAAAAAGCAGGACAGGGGACCCCGGGCACTGAGAGACCCCTGGGCATCAAGAGACCCCCACACCTTCCCTGTGGACCATGTTCAGCAGGAGCTCCTGGAGGAGACATTCCGTCACATCTGTGTGAGTACTACTACCTTGCTGCTGCTGCTGCAGAACATCTTGCAAGGGGGTCACTATGGTTAGCTCCAAACTATGCATCTAGTGAATCTATGATATCCTGGGATTTGTAGTCCACAGCAGTTCTCCTCTTCCCTATTAATCCAGCTTTATCTGCTGGGACTTCTAGTTCTCCAGCAGCTACAGTATATTACTCTTTACCTGTCACCTGCTGGGGGTTATAGTCCCACAACAATAACTTTTGGACTGCAACAAGTTGTTACCTTGCGATGCTGCTGCAGAACATCTTGGCAAGGTTGCACTTTATGAGGTTTTCAACCTGTGTCTAGTTGACAAGTTTCTTATGACATGCTGGTAACTGTAGATGAGTGGCTGCTGCAGAACATCTTGGCCACATCTAGTGTTTGATCTACAGGGACTTGTAGCCCCATAGAAGTTGAACAATTACAATTTGTAGATAGAAATGATGCAGTAATTTACCAAGTAGGACTATAAGGCTTGGCCTCAACTCAACCTGATGATACAGTGTGTGTTTTGTAAGGGTGGAAGCTGCTGCAGAACATCATGGCCAATATTGACATATTCAGCAAATATTCCCAAAAAAGTTGAAGAGGTTGTAGGTAAAGATTTGAACTATTAGGACTATGCTCCATGTCCTCTTCTTAGTGATATGGTTTGGTTTTCAGGTGCAAGCTGCTGCAAAACATCTTGTGGCTATTTCTGAACTAAATCCTAATTTGTGATGCTAGATTTGCTCAATAATTGAGCTACTATTAGGTGATGCAGGAGGCTGAAGGACCCCCCATCATCCATGAGGTACCAGGTTCCCCATTCCCAGTGGCTGTACATATGAGGTCACCCCATTAATGGGATTGTGAAAAGTTCTGCTTTGTTAGCGCTCTCTTGTCTATGGGCTGTGTCTGGTATTGCAGTTCAGTCATATATCTCTCTGTTAATGTAGTGACTATTTGTGGATTTAAGAGGTTTTAAAGTTGGTTCCCCCTGCACCACAGCTAATCAGTGTTATATTAATATTTACTAAGGAAATGTCATAAAATATACACATTGTTTTGAATAGCATTTATATATATTTTTCATCCATTACATCAAAGAAGGCGACATTGGCTGCGACACAAATGGCCAAAAATTGCTCTAGGCTGCTGCTGCTCCATCGATGGGGTTGCATTATGACCCACAAGGTATTGCAACTGCGACAATCAAGTTGCAAAAAAAATCCAACAGGTTCTGATTCTTTGTCGCGGTACCTAGCGGGTCACAATGCGACCCCATTCACCTGTATTATAGAAGCGGCTGTTTCATGGCCAAAGTTGACGTATAGTCCCAGCTTAATGAAAAATGACTATTTTCATATCGTGTGCTGTATATAGAGTGTAGTATATGGTGTATAAAGGGTCATACACATCGTGTGCGGTATATAGAGTGTAGTATATGGTGTATACAGGTCATACACATCGTGTGCAGTATATAGAGTGTAGTATATGGTGTATACAGGTCATACACATCGTGTGCGGTATATAGAGTGTATATACACTGCTGTATTATACTTTTCATATACAGGTTATAATGCCTCTTAGTCTTTGTATAGAGGTTAGTGTGCCATGTATAATATATGGTATATACAGCGTAGTGTCGCATACACTGCTGTATTATACAATATACAACAGTTCTAACGCTCCATACCTAATATGCAGGATAATGTACAGTGTATATGATGTCACCTGTATAATATGTGACATTGGCTTGCCCCCCCCTAGTTTTGATCCTGGGTACGCCCATGGTACACGGTACTGTGAGGAGCGTACAGCTCTATATGGTGTGGGAAAAAAAGAGCACTCGGTTACTAAAAAAAATTTCCACCTTATCACTGGCAGGCAGCCTAGTAATCGGCTCTGCTGCTCCACACAGGCAATTTCTACCCTATCACTGGCAGTCAACCTAGTAATCAGCTCTGCTGCTCCACAAAATAATTTTCCACCTTATCACTGGCAGGCAGCCTATTAATGAGCTCTGCTGCTGCACACAGGCAATTTCTACTCTGTCACTGGCAGGCAGCCTAAAAACCAGTGTTGCTGCACACACCAAAATCATCCCCTCTCACTGCACAGTCACTGTACAGCTAATCGCTATCAGCACAAGGTAATTTTTTTTTTTAGGCCCTGCCTAATGCTCTCCCGCTGACAAGCTGCCACAGCATCCTGTCCCTATAATGAGATCGGCAGAAGTAAAATGGCGGTCGGCGCTGAGGGATTTTATATGCACTGTGACGCCACACAAAGCCAGCCAATTGCTGCAATGCCCTTCTCTAAGATGGTGCTGGCCGCTGCTCATGTCATCGCGTTGCCCACAGCCTGCGTCCTTGCTCATTGGCCGAGAAAAGGCCCTTAAAGTAGTGGGGAAAACTGACTCCGACAAAATGGTCGCTGAACACGTGACCGAACTCACTCCACGGTCGGGCTTCGTTTCATGAAACCTGACTTTGGCGAAAATCGGTGACTTTTGAAATTGAACGACCTGTTTCGCTCAACCCTAGTTAAGAGTTGTAACAGAGGTATCATTAGAAATATTGGTCTTGTAGTAAATCTTCCTTTCCTCCGTCCTGGGTAATATTAGTAATATATCCCATCTGGTGCTTGGGGACGGGGACAGCATGGGCCTGTGTGTATCACCCCTGACTGACTGAGCCCCTCTGCCTGTATAATCCCTGACTGACTGAGACCCTTCTCCTCTGTATCACCCCTGACTGACTGAACCCATCTGCCTTTATCATCCCTGACTGACTGAGAGCCCTCTCCTATGTATCACGACTGACTGAGCCCCTCTGCCTGTATCATCCCTGACTGACTGAGACCCCTCTCCCTTGTATTACCCCTGACTGACTGCGCCCCTCTCCATGTATCACCCCTGACTGATTGCGCCCCCTCTCCCTGTATCACCCCTGACTGACTGAACCCCTCTCCCTGTAACAGTCCTGACTGACTGAGACCCCTCTCCCTGTATTACCCCTGACTGATTGAGACCCCTCTCCCTGTATCACCCCTGACTGAGCCCCCTCTCCCTGCATCACCACTGACTGAGCGCTCTCCCCTGTATCACCCGTGACTGACTGAGACCCCTCTCCTTGTATCACCCCTGACTAACTGAGCGTTTCTTCCTGTATCACCCCTGACTGACTGAGACCCCTCTCCTCTGTATCACCCCTGACTGACTGCGCCCCCTCTCCCTGTATCACTCCTGACTGACTGAACCCTTCTCCCTGTAACAGTCCTGACTGACTGAGACCCCTCTCCCTGTATTACCCCTGACTGATTGAGACCCCTCACCCTGTATCACCCCTGACTGACTGAGACCCCTCTCCCTGTATCACCCCTGACTGAGCCCCCTCTCCCTGCATCACCACTGACCGAGCGCTCTCCCCTGTATCACCCATGACTGACTGAGACCCCTCTCCTTGTATGACCCCTGACTAACTGAGCGTTTCTTCCTGTATCACCCCTGACTGACTGAGACCCTTCTCCCTGTGAGTCGCACTTAGTACCAGGGCAATGGGGTACTCGGCACCGAGCCCATGAAAGTCTATGGGGTTTGTCACTGGCAGCAGGACTCGGTCCGTGGCCCTGGGCGACCATACAATGGGGGATATTTACAGGGGAATTGTAGATTAGGTAGTTCGTGACGCCACCTGTGGTATCTGATCAATTGGACCAGCGCTGCTATAAGGATCTTCACAGGGGATGTTATGGGGGCAGCTGGGTGGTAAGTCTCCCACAGGTGAGACGGGTCCCTGGAAGTCTATGGTGATGATGCAGGGTGTAGTTAAGAATTCAATCACACACAATGCAGCTTCTTTTCATACCTTTACTTGTAGGTGTTTCAGGCAGGTCCCGGGGAGCTGGTCGGGGTGGAGAATGCACATTCGGGATAACCGCTGAGCAGGTTAGAGGCCTCCTTTACTTCATATGTATCTGAGTCCAAACTTGCATGAAGCGAAGTTAACTCTGTAATCTCCAGCTTTCTCAATAGCTGCAACGCCCGGCCGACATTGTGGTGGAGCCTTATGCTTAATCTGGTGACCAGATATTGGAAAGAACGAAGTCCCTCTATGCTTGGCCTAGCTAAAAGTCCTTGTTCCCCCTGACTCCGTTTACGTATCAGCGCTTAGGGCTACCTTCTGCGACCTGTGGTCCAGAAAGCCTCCGGTTATCTTATTACTAGGCATAAAGCACTAGCAACGCTAGTGTCCGGTGAATTAGTGCAGGTAATCTGGTACCTGATGCACTAGCATCTATCCTCTCCACTGTGCCCTTCGCCCTGCTTCTCGCTCTTAGCATAAGCACTTGTAGCTTTGATGGAAATGTCAGCTTTCTCCAGAGCTCACTGAACAGCTCTCAGTATCCTCCAAGTCCTGACTGGACTGACACTGAACTGATCTGTCTGAAGACAGGAAACAGACTGGTCTGAGCTCTTCTCAGACAGGAAACTATCTGAACTCTGACTGAACTCCTCTCCCTCCAAGACTTGAATGAATCTGCACTGTCCTGAGACAGGAAGCTTGAATGGCTGGCTGCTACGTGTCACTTCCTTTTATACCCCTGATGGGTGTGTCTGAAAGTGTGAGTGACGTGAATGATATCAAGCTTTTGTGGTTACCTTCCTGTGCATTTTCCTGGATTATGTGTGCCTGACATAGCTGGGCCACACACCTGTATCACCCCTGATCGACTGCGCCCCCTCTCCCTGTGTCTCCCCTGACTGACTGAGACCCCTCTCCCTGTATCAAGCCTGACTGAGCGCTCTCCCCTGTATCACCCCTGACTGACTGAACCCATCTGCCTTTATCATCCCTGACTGACTGAGAGCCCTCTCCTATGTATCACGACTGACTGAGCCCCTCTGCCTGTATCATCCCTGACTGACTGAGACCCCTCTCCCTTGTATTACCCCTGACTGACTGCGCCCCTCTCCATGTATCACCCCTGACTGACTGCACCCCCTCTCCCTGTATCACTCCTGACTGACTGAACCCCTCTCCCTGTAACAATCCTGACTGACTGAGACCCCTCTCCCTGTATTACCCCTGACTGATTGAGACCCCTCTCCCTGTATCACCCCTGACTGAGCCCCCTCTCCCTGCATCACCACTGACTGAGCGCTCTCCCCTGTATCATCCGTGACTGACTGAGACCCCTCTCCTTGTATCACCCCTGACTAACTGAGCGTTTCTTCCTGTATCACCCCTGACTGACTGAGACCCCTCTCCCTGTATCACCCCTGACCGACTGCGCCCCTCTCCCTGTGTCTCCCCTGACTGACTGAGACCCCTCTCCCTGTATCAAGCCTGACTGAGACCCCTCTCCCTGTATCACCCCAGACTGACTGAGACCCCTCTCCCTGTATCACCTCTGACTGACTGAGACCCCTCTCCCTGTATCACACCTTACTGACTGAACCCCTCTCCCTGTATCACAACTGACTGACTGAGACCCCTTTCCTTGTATTACCCCTGACTGACTAAGCCTCCTTTCCCTGTATCACCACTGTCTGACAGACCACTCTCTCTGTTTCACCCCTCACTGACTGAGACCGCTCTCCCTGTATCACCTCTGACTGACTGAGACTCCTCTCCCTGTATCAATCCTGACTGACTGAGACCCCTCTTCCTGTATCACACCTTACTGACTGAACCCCTCTCCCTGTATCACAACTGACTGACTGAGACCCCTTTCCTTGTATTACCCCTGACTGACTAAGCCTTTTTTCCCTGTATCACCACTGTCTGACAGACCACTCTCCCTGTTTCACCCCTCACTGACTGAGACCGCTCTCCCTGTATCACCTCTGACTGACTGAGACTCCTCTCCCTGTATCAATCCTGACTGACTGAGACCCCTCTTCCTGTATCACCCCTGACGTACCCGTCTCTCCCTGTATCGCCGCTGACTGACTGAGAAGCCTCTCCTTGTATCACCCTTGGCTGACTGAGACCCTACTCTCCTGTATTATCCCTGACTGATTGTGCCCCCTTACTGAATCAACCTCTCTCCCTGTATCACCCATGACTGCCTGAGACCACTCTATCACATTCAGCAATAGAAAAAAAATTATATTTTTTTAATGCACGTTAAGTCTGCAGACAGGTTCATATCACAGCTGCAAAATGACAATGTGTGATACAGCGTGCTGTATCACATTCAGCAACAGAAAAAATTATAATTTTTATAATACGTGTACGTTTGCAGGCAGATTCATTTCACCACCACAAAATGACAATGTGGGATACGGCGGGCTGTATCACATTCAGCAACAGAAAAAAATATAATTTTTATAACACGCGTACGTTTGCAGACAGATTAATTTCCCCACCACAAAATGACAATGTGGGATACGGCAGGCTGTATCACATTCAGCAACAGAAAAAATTATAATTTTTTTAATGCGCATTAGGTCTGCAGACAGGTTCATATCACAGCCACAAAATGACAACGTGTGATACGGTGTGCTGTATCACATTTAGCAACAGAAAAAAATATAATTTTTATAATGCGCGTAGGTTTGCAGACAGATTCATATCACCACCAGAAAATGACAAAGTGGGATACGGCGGGCTGTTTCACATTTAGCTAGTGAAAAAATACAATTTGGAATGCTGTACTCATGCATGGAGCACATTAGAAGCATTGCAGAACCCACTTGTAGGACATGTGCCCTGCTGGCATTGTCTGTGGACCTCAGTGATGAGAAAAAAAAATGCTGGAAGGTAAATTTAACAGCCACACTGGACACTAGCTAGCTACACTATCTGACTGATATACAACCACCTAGCTAACTACCTAAAATCTTGCTAACAGCGCCAGCATCAGGAGCAGCCTCCCTGCGCTGTTACAGTGTCAAAATGGCGCTAAAACAAGATGTCCGCTATTTATATGGAGATAGATATGTGATTTCAGCAGCCAATGACACAAATCGTTGTGTCATGACATTGTGGGTGTTTCCTGCGCCCTGATTGGCTAGCTGCAATGTGCACACATGTTAGGAAAAAAATGACTGCTGTGCTTACAAGAATGCTGTGGCTCTGAGCTCTGCAAACCCCCTCCCCTCATCAAACACGTGCCAAACTCTCATGATACACCACCATTATCATTGCTAAAGAGCTGAAAATATTTCTGTGGCAGCACAAATATTTACCCGCACTTTTTACCGAATGTTACCGTTTTCTTCCAATTTTATAAAATTTTGCTCACATTTCCGATCATGAATCCGAATGTGCCATATTCATGCCGAATTTATGTTTGGCGATTGTTTTCCCAACAAATTCGCTCATCACTAAAAACGATGCGCGCACTCAGAAATACATAATAATACTCAAAATTTATTAACATGAGAAAGAGAAGGGGTAGACAAACAGTTAAAATCAATTAAAACCAATACAAAAGACCCCAGAACCCTGTAGCCATATACATAATATATTGCAGTAGCATAATCAGCACTCCAAGACAACCTATGCACTGTTCATGTGGAATAAGCAAGAAGAGGTCCATGTGAGCCGCACGTACCAGGGCTTTGGGGTACTCGGCACCGAGCCCGTTGATGTCTATGGGGGATGTCACGGTAGCACAGCTCGGTCCGTTGCCCTGGGCGCTCACTGTAATGTGGGATATTTACAGGTGACTTGAATAATGATATGGGGATTCGTGACGCCACTTGTGGTGCCTGGTCAGGATGACCAGCGCTGCTATGCAGATCCACTGGAGGGTTAATATTGGGCAGCTAGGTGTTAAGCCTTCCACAAGTAAGGCTGAGTGATCCTCCAGGGCAGATAGATATGCAAAGGTGCAGGACAGACGGGGACCCGGCAGTCAGAGATAATAAGGGAGACACACACATAAGTCACTTTGGTACCTTTACTGTAGGTGTTGCAGGCACTCCCCGGAGCACTGTAGGGTGAAGGATGCACATCGAGATTCCTGCACTGGTAGGTGTGTGGCCTCCTGTCTTCTGCCTTTATGTGATAAAGTCCTGACCTGCCTGTAGCTAGGTCTAACTTGGTCTCCGTCTTGCACCTGGCTGATCTTGTGATTGGACCTTCTACTGAAGCACACAGTCTCTATTTGCAGTGCCCTGCTAGACTCCGTTCTTATGATCCAGCTACGTATCAGCTCTGTGGTACTCCTGGGACTTGTAGTCCTCCAGGAACTCCGGTATTCTCCTAATGGGTCGTGGAGATCCCTATAGGCTCGGACCCCGGTGTCCGGTGATACTTGCTGAGATGAGCTATTAAGGCTCCACTGTCTCATAAACTTTTCCACTTGCCTTCGGCCTACCTAGATCCTCACACGATCACACACGCTGGCAGTTGGTGGGCTGCCTCTTCGCCACTCTTTTAGCGTCGGCACGCTTTCCACTGAGCTACACTTCTAAATTCAGCTCTGACTAGGCTGGAGTGAATTCTCTGTGTCACTCTTACTAGACTCCACTTGCAGACTGAGCTAAATTGAAACTAAACTTCTTTTTATATGCCTAACACAGCTCCCTCTGGTGGTCTTTTAGATAGCTGTACGTGTGTGTGTGTATAATGACCTCTAGTGGGATCTTCTTTCAGTGCACCCTTCTGGGAGATATGGATTCAGTCACAGCTGGGCTCCACATTCCCCCCTAGTAGAACTCAGCACTCCGGGGCTGAAATACAAAAACAAAGAACAATAACATTTTATAAATAACTCTTCCTTTACAGGAGGTAAGGCACTCTTGAACGGTTGCATAACGGTAAATAAACAACTATGTACATTAGCATAATGATGGGTTGAGGTTTGAGCAACCATAAAAGTCCCAGTCTCTTTTGGAAAAGGATGCTCAAAAGGGGTTAGAGAAAACAAGCAAAATAATGTCCATTCTCCTTGTTTCAATTTTTAAGAGGAAAAATAGGTTAATAAATAGCAGTATTATAAAGGCATATTATAACAATATATACATTTATATACAGTGGTTCTTGATAATTATTTACATGGATTAGGTCCTACTCTCTGTACCTAACAGGTAATTGCCCTCTTGTTATGCGTACTGACCTACGTGGTGTAGTGGTAGGTGAGGTGTCAGTTACTCTGTTATTCCTGCGTGCAGGTAAGTTGTAGTACTGCCTTAGCCTCTCTAGGGATCTGGCAAGTATACTGAGAGTTGGATGAACTGGCTCAACTTCCGCAGGGGATCCTTCGTCCTGAGGTTCAACTTCTTGGGGTACCGCTTCTTGGGGTTCCACTTGTTGAGGTTCTGCTAGGGCAGGTTCCTCTGGTACTGACTCTACTGCAACAACTGGTTGTAGAGGTTCTTCTTGAGGTTGATAGAATTGAAGCACGGGAATGATTACAGCTTCTCCAATTCTGGGCCAATCCGCGGGGAAATCTCCTAAGTCTGTATGTATGACTGATTCATCACGCTTTTCCTGATTGACAACAGGTTCTTCTTCCTGAAGCTTTAATGGGTTTGGACACAACTTAAGGTGATCTCGGGATACAGTTGCAGTCGTTCTTCCTCCATCCTTGCTAATTATGCACGTTTTCTTGTTGTCAAACCTTGATTTCTGGATGATGTAGGGCTCTCTTTCCATTGATCGTCGAGTTTGTGTAACCTCCTCTTTCTTTTCAGTACGACTTCACCAGGTGCGAAAGGTTCAGCTGGCGCACTTTTGTTGTAGCGATCTTCTTGTTTATCCCTGACTTTCTTCAACGCAGGCTTGTACTTTTCTGTACTGTTCCTGTCTGTTTGTGTCCCAGTCTTCCGTAGTCACATCTGCTTCTGGTTCTACAACTCCAAGCTCCAGATCCATAGGCAGCTTTCCTGGTCTGGCCCGCATGAGGTAGGCTGGGGTGTAGTTGGTGGAACTCACAGGTATGTGATTGTACAGATCTACCAGGTCAGGTAGTAAGTCTGGCCACCGATTTCTCTCCTCGAGTGGTATTGTCTTCAACAGGTCAATGACGATGTGATTCATCTTCTCACAGAGACCATTGGTTTGGGGGTGGTACGGTGTGGTTCTGATCTTCTTACACCCGTACAAGTGACAGAACTCTTTGAACAATTCGGCCTCGAAGGCTGGGCCTTGGTCAGTTAGCACCTGCTCAGGATATCCGTGTGGTCTGCAGAAATACGCTTGGAACGTCTTTGCTGCTGTTTCTGCCGTCAGATCTTTGACAGGAGCGACCACCAGGAACCTGGAGTAGTGATCCACCATAGTCAGGGCATAGGAGTATCCTAACTGGCTGGGTGACAACTTGACATGGTCCAGGGCCACGATCCCCAAGGGACGAGTCATCTTGATGGGTTGCAGGGGTGCCTTCTGACTGCTGTAGTCCTTTCTTCTGAGACCACAGGGTCCACAGTTCTGGCACCATCTCTCAATGGAGCTGCGCATTCCCACCCAGTAGAAACGACACTTCAACAGGGTCTCCAGCTTCTTCCAGCCAAAGTGTCCCGCTTGATCGTGGTAGGCTTCTAACACCATCTGGATGTCTGCTCTGGGGACTACTATCTGCCATACCATCTCATGGGTCCTTGGGTTGACGTACCTCCGGCACAGCTTCTCACGGTAGATGAACAGCCGACTCCTTTCATTCCACAGCTGCTTTGCTTGTAGAGATGCATCCTTCTCCAAGGAGGAACCTTCTTGAGTTATCAGCTCCTTGATTCGGCTGACAACTGGATCGCTGTCCTGAGTCTCCTTCCAGCTGTGGTGAGGTAAAGGATTTAACGTCTTACCACGCGATCTCCTGCTGGCTTGTTGTTCATGGATCATCCTATTCCTGTGAAAGGCAGGTAGTTCGATCTCTTCCAGATCATCCACTTCTTCTTCTGTGTCCGATTCATGAGGCATCCTGGATAGGGCATCAGCGTTGGCATTCTTGCGGCCTGCTCGGTACTTGATTGTGAATTAGTAGTTTGACAGTCGAGCCATCCATCGTTGTTCCATGGCTCCCAGCTTAGCTGTTTCAAGATGCGTCAAGGGGTTGTTATCGGTGTAGGCAGTGAACTTGCTGGAGGCTAGGTAGTGCTTAAACCTCTCCGTGATGGCCCAGACCAGTGCTAGGAACTCCAACTTGAAGCTGCTATAGTTCTCTGGGTTTCTCTCGGTCGGGCGGAGCTTCCTGCTTGCATAGGCGATGACTTTTTCCAGGCCATTTTGCTTCTGACTGAGGACTGTTCCCAATCCTTCATTGCTGGCATCAGTATACAGCAGGAACGGCTGGCTGTAGTCAGGATAGGCTAGGATCTCATCACCTGTCAGGATCTCCTTCATTTCCTTGAATGCTTCTGCCTGTTCTTTACCCCAATGGAATGGAGAATTTCTGCTCTTGAGGGACTGTCCCACCAGGAGGTCTTGCAGAGGCGCTGCTTTCTTGGTGTAGTCCTTCACAAACCTCCGGTAGTACCCTGTCAGTCCCAGGAACTGTCGCACCTCCCTGAGATTTTTCGGCTCCGGCCATTTCTGGATGGCGGTGATCTTTTCAGGGTCTGGCGCTACTCCTTCTGAGCTGACAATATGTCCCAGATACTGTACCTTCTGTTTGAGCAGATGGCACTTTGAAGGCTTCAGTTTCATCCCATACTTGGACAGTGACTCGAACACCTCCGCCAGGTGCTTCAAGTGATCTTCATACGTTTTGGAGTACACGATGACGTCGTCCAGGTACAGCAACACAGTTTCAAAGTTGAGATGTCCCAGGCAGCTCTCCATCACTCTCTGGAACGTTCCAGGGGCACTGCTGAGTCCAAACGGCATTCTGTCAAACTCACAGAGTCCCATCGGGGTGGTGAAAGCCGTCTTCTCCCGATACTCCTCAGCCACAGCTACTTGCCAGTACCCACTAGTGAGGTCAAGGGTGGAAAAGTAGTTAGCAGTTTTTAAGGCAGCTAAGGATTCCTCAATGCGTGGTAAAGGGTATGCAACCTTATGTGTAATGCGATTTACCTGTCTGTAATCTACACACATTCTCATGCTCCCATCCTTTTTCCTGACTAGGACTAGAGGTGCTGCCCAGGGACTACAACTATTCCTTATCACCCCTGCTTCCTTCATATCACGCAACATTTCCTTGGCTTTCTGGTAGTGTGCTGGAGGTATAGGCCTGTACCGTTCTTTAATGGGAGGATGATTGCCTGTGGGGATGTGATGTTGAACCCCTTTAATTTTCCCAAAGTCGAGTGGGTGTTTGCTGAATACCTGTGCATACTCCTGAACTACTCGGTATACTCCTTGTTTCTGGTGGGCTGGAGTGGTGTCTGCCCCGATATGGAGCTGCTGACACCAATCCTCCACCTGGGTGGTCGGACCATTATCCTCCACTGGTTGTGGGGAGGTTAAGGGCTCCGTTGGGTGAATGGAGTTATTATCCACAGCATGTAACTTAGCAACAGTGGCATAACGTGGTAATTTGACTTCATCCTCGCCCCAGTTGAGAAGACGCACTGGCACCCTCCCATTATGTACCTCCACTACCCCTCTGGCAGTCAAGGGTGTAGGTCTGTGCTCTGAACAATGGGGCTCTACTACTGCTTGGTAGTTCTGTCCTCTCAGACCTATTGCTGCTCTACACCAAATAAGCATTTCACTCATTGGGGGTATCACAATGGGGTTCGGGTCTGTCACCCGTACATTACCAATCTCACCACCGGTCAGTTTCACTTGCTGCTGGCACATCAGGGTCCGAATCTCCTTCCGGATCACTCCCTTTTGCTTTGGTCGGGCAATTTCGGCGAGCTGTTGGAGTAAAAACACAACCTCCTCCAAACAGTTACTAATAATGTTAGTGCCTAAAACCACATTCAACCCATTTTCCTCATTAACAGTCTTCACTACAAGAAGTCCCTGGTTCTTTAGCTCCACTCTCCCCACCTTTACGTCTACGTTTTTAGCCCCCAGTAAGTCAAGAGGGAGGCCATTAGAGGCATATACGGCAAAGTCAGGGTTTGGGGGTTGGAGACCGTCATTGGACCAGTATTTATTGTAGAGAACATCAGGTATGACGGTTACCTGAGATCCAGTGTCCAGCAGGGCAGGGATGGCGATCCCGTCCAATATGATGGACAAGGTCTTCCTCCCACAAACCTGCGGTTCCAGTCTGAGGGGCCTGAAGAGTCTATTCCTGGGTGTTGGCCCTCGGACCCAGGATTTGCTCGTTTAAAGGACACCGACGTGCTGGGTGACCTTCTCTGTGGCAGCGGTAGCAGATGATCTCTCGGCGGGGATGATGCTGGTCGCGGGTCCTTCCTGGGGGTGGCGTTGTCCTCCTCCTGTGGGGCGACGTCCTCCCTCTCCTCCGGCGCATCCAAGGGACATCCTCTGGGCAGTCAGCTAGCAGGATCTTTCCTTCTTCCTCCGTCGACAGTTGCAGGGCACTCATTACAGTGGCCAGGTTTTTGGTCAACTGGCGCACTTCTGAGCGCAGACAGTCCAGCTCAGTAGGGGCGCCACCTGCGTTTCGGTTTCCGCAACCAATGGGGAAAAGGTGGATGCTGCTGGCTGTAGGGTGGCTTCACTCGGGTGACACTGGGTTGCCATCCCGGGTGTTTCCAGGGGTCGCAGTCCTTTTATAGCCATGTCCTTAAGAGCATCAAAGGTAGCATCAGGATGATCCAAGGACCACCAGTGCACAGTCCGGCTTTCAGCTTGGGACTTCAATCCCCGTACAAATTGTTCTTTTAACATTTTATTTTCGTTGGAGACACTCATGGGGTTAACTTGTTTGAGTGCTCGCAGGGCCCCTTGTAGTCGGCAGGCATAGTCCCTAATGCTGTCATCTGGTTTCTGGGAGCAGTGGTAAAACATCATCCGGAGATCTGTTTCAGTGCGGTCCTCAAAGATAGACTGTAGCTTTAAGAAAATTGCAAGCACTGATTCCTGGTCTGCAGCTGTCCAAGTCTCTACTTCTCTCTCTGCAGCACCAGTTAATTGTCCCACTACTACTGCAGCTCTCTGCTTTTCTGTCATAGGGTACATGTCCATTATGCTGCATATTTTTCGCTTGAACCCTGACAGGGTGTCTGGCTTGCCGCTGTACTGAGGGAGCCACTTCGCTCCAGGCATGTATGGCAGCGTTAGCGGTACTATTGGGGCCACAGGACCAGGTGAGGGGCCAGCATTTACAGCCTGTGCGGCAGCGCCGAGGGGTAAGTCATTAAGGCCGTCGGCCTGGGCCGCGCTGTCGGCTTGCTGCTGCGACATGTCTGCGCCCCCCTAGTTAATCGTAGCCTACCTTCTCTGAAGGCTGCAGCTCCGCAGGGCACAGTGATGTGTAGAAGGACCTGCGTCGCTGGCGCTCTGACGTCAGAGCGTTCACTGTAGCTCTTCACAGGACCTGCCGCCGCGTCAGCGTTGGGGGCGTGTCCAGGACTCAGCGCGCTTTTGCAGGTACGCCCACTAGTTTTCGCGCCGTGGCGCTGTAAATGGCGGGCAATGGTGGGCAAATGGTGGGAAATCTTCACCACATACAAAACACAGTCTTTTAGTGAGGCACACAGTACCCGGTGGCAACGGGCACAAGTTACTCCGTTGCTGCAGGGCACGAAATCCTGTTCGTGACGCCAGAGAAATGAGCCGCACGTACCAGGGCTTTGGGGTACTCGGCACCGAGCCCGTTGATGTCTATGGGGGATGTCACGGGTAGCACAGCTCGGTCCGTTGCCCTGGGCGCTCACTGTAATGTGGGATATTTACAGGTGACTTGAATAATGATATGGGGATTTGTGACGCCACTTGTGGTGCCTGGTCAGGATGACCAGCGCTGCTATGCAGATCCACTGGAGGGTTAATATTGGGCAGCTAGGTGTTAAGCCTTCCACAAGTAAGGCTGAGTGATCCTCCAGGGCAGATAGATATGCAAAGGTGCAGGACAGACGGGGACCCGGCAGTCAGAGATAATAAGGGAGACACACACATAAGTCACTTTGGTACCTTTACTGTAGGTGTTGCAGGCACTCCCCGGAGCACTGTAGGGTGAAGGATGCACATCGAGATTCCTCCACTGGTAGGTGTGTGGCCTCCTGTCTTCTGCCTTTATGTGATAAAGTCCTGACCTGCCTGTAGCTAGGTCTAACTTGGTCTCCGTCTTGCACCTGGCTGATCTTGTGATTGGACCTTCTCCTGAAGCACACAGTCTCTATTTGCAGTGCCCTGCTAGACTCCGTTCTTCTGATCCAGCTACGTATCAGCTCTGTGGTACTCCTGGGACTTGTAGTCCTCCAGGAACTCCGGTATTCTCCTAATGGGTCGTGGAGATCCCTATAGGCTCGGACCCCGGTGTCCGGTGATACTTGCTGAGATGAGCTATTAAGGCTCCACTGTCTCATAAACTTTTCCACTTGCCTTTGGCCTACCTAGATCCTCACACGATCACACACGCTGGCAGTTGGTGGGCTGCCTCTTCGCCGCTCTTTTAGCGTCGGCACGCTTTCCACTGAGCTACACTTCTAAATTCAGCTCTGACTAGGCTGGAGTGAATTCTCTGTGTCACTCTTACTAGACTCCACTTGCAGACTGAGCTAAACTGAAACTAAACTTCTTTTTATATGCCTAACACAGCTCCCTCTGGTGGTCTTTTGAATAGCTGTACGTGTGTGTGTGTATAATGACCTCTAGTGGGATCTTCTTTCAGTGCACCCTTCTGGGAGATATGGATTCAGTCACAGCTGGGCTCCACACATGCAACATGTAAGTTATAATAACACCTTGAATCATGGAAAATACATCCAGCACAGAATAATTATCAATATGTAACACCAATAAAAAGGCCAGATATACAGTGGGTATGGAAAGTATTCAGACTCCTTTAAATTTTTCACTCTTTGTTTTATTGCAGCCATTTGGTAAATTCAAAAAAGTTCATTTTTTTTCTCATTAATGTACACTCTGCACCTCATCTTGACTGAAAAAAAAATAGAAATGTAGAAATTTTTGCAAATTTATTAAAAAAGAAAAACCGTAATGGAGGAACAAATGGTGGAGGACGATGTGATGGATGTGCAACAGTCAGGAGATGAAGAGGATAATGATCCATTCTCTGTTGTCTGTGGTTGGCGAAAGGGGACAGAGGATGCAACCTTGAGTGTTAACCCGCCACCATCACACCATGGACTTGGACCTCATGTAAGCACGGACACATAGCTGCACTATGTTCAATATGATTCCCAAATTCTTAAGGTTAGAAATAGTGCTGACTATTGGGTTGCCACTCTGTTACATCCTCGATACAAGAGTAAATTTAGCCAGATGCTTCCCTCCCTGGAAAGCGACGTGCGCATGTTGGAGAAATGAAACACGATTGTAGACAATTTTATGAGTGGTTTTACCCATGACAGCAGTGAGGCACACAGTGTGCATTGCAGCTCTAGACTTCCAACCTCTGGCACATCAACTCATCAGCGCCAAAACATTAACAGCAGCAGCGGCAGTAGTATGAGTGGCAGAAGCAATTTCTGTGAGTCCTTTCACACATTTTTTAGACCAGCTCATGCACAAGCAGAACAGAGTCCAAGTCTGACACGAGGTGAACGAATGGAGAGGAGGGTGCAGGAGTATCTAGAACTCATTATCAATACCATCAGGGAAGGTTTGGACACATTTTGGTCTTCAAAAACAAATGAGTGGCCTGAGCTCGCCTCTCACACCCTGTAGGTTTTATCATGCACGGCAGCCAGCGTTCTCTCAGAACATGTCTTCAGTGCTGCTGGGGGTGTCTTGACAGATAAGCGCAGCTGGCTGTCCGCTGAAAGTGTAGACCGCCTAACTTTCATCAAGATGAACAAGTCATGGGTCTCCAAGGACTTCTGCACCCCAATCGCAGACTATATAGACTAGTCGATGTTGACGTTTTCAGTGTGCTGCATTGATCTCGCGTAATTGCAGTCTGTGATATTTTTAGTGTGGCTTCTGTGCCTGCTGTTGCTGCTGCTGCAGATGTTAACACTAATTTGTGGAAATGTGAACAGTCCTGGGTAGCCTCCATCTGCTGGGTTGGCTGTAGTGGAAGACATTTTGGTCCCTTTTATACTATTTCTACTTTTGTGAAATTGATGCCTCTTCGGTGGTGTCAGGCCTTAATTATATTAAATTTGAAGACACCTGATTGGGTCTCTCCATCTGCTGGGTTGGCTGTAGTGGAAGAGATGTCACTCCCCATTATACTATTTCTACTCTGGTGAAATTGATGCCGATGTGTGGCCCAGCTTCGCAAGGCACACATATCTTCTGGAAAATGCACAGGAAGGTAACTGTAAAGCTTGATATTCATTCACGCACACTTCTCAGCATTGCCACTAGAGGCATATCAGACTATTTAAAGTAGTGTGACGTAGCAGTCACAGTTCAGTGGAGTTCAGTCTTTCTAGACAGACGGAGGGAGAGGAGAGAAGTCTGAAACCTGACAGAGCTTGTGTAGCTCATCTGATGAGAAAGTGGAGGCTAGTACGGGTGAAGTGAATCATCCTAGCCTAGTCAGAGCTACCCCTTAACCTGCTACTCAGAACAATCTGCCTGTGTTCCTGTGAAAGAAGGAAGGAAAGGAATTACAGCAGTTATACCAACGAGTCAACAGAGAACAGGTCAGTGAGCACTGAAGGAAAGCTGACCTTTGTACGATTGCTACACGTGCTTATGTTAAGAGCGAGAGCAGGGCGAAGGGCGAGTGGAGAAGTAAGAGTGACAAAGGGACAAATCACCCTCACTCAGTTAGCCGGACACCGGGGTCCGAAGCGTTGCTAGTGCTTCACGCCTAGTAATAAGAAAACCTGGAGGTTTTCTGGACTACAAGTCGCAGAAGGTAGCCCTAAGCGCTGATACGTAACCGGAGTCAGGGAGAACAGGGACTTTGAGCAGGACCCTGCAAAAGTAAGGACTTAGTTCTCTCAACATCTGATAATCAGAGACATAGAAGGCTCCACCACAATGTTGGCCGGGCGCAGTTGCTATTGAAGGAGTTGCACTTGACTTTATGCAAGTTGTACTCACACACATTAAGAGGATAAAGGAGGCCTCTAACCTGCTCAACAGTTTTCCTGAATGTGCATTCTCCAACCTAACCAGCTTCCCAGGACATACCTGCAACACCTACAAGTAAAGGTATGGAAAGAGATTGCATTGTGTGTGACTGAATTCTTATCTGCACCCTGCATCACCACCATAGACTTTGAGGGACCAGTTCCACCTGTGGGGAACCTAACACCTAGCTGCCATAACATCCCCTCAGAGATCTACCCTGCAGCGCTGGTCAATCAGATCAGAAACCACAGGTGGCGTCACGAACTATTCTAATCTACATATCCCCTGTAAATATCCCCCATTGCATGACCGCCAGGGACACGGACCGAGCTCTGCCGCCAGTGACAATTCCCATAGACTTCCATGGGCTCGGCTCCGAGTACCCCATAGCCCTGGTACCCACACATGTGGTGCGCGTCATCTTTTCTGGCGTCACGAACAGGATACGAAGCTTGCAAAATTGTGAGTCTTGTGTTGCCTATATTGACTGTTTTGTGCAGAAAAGACTGTTTGCTGTTTTGTCATTTTTGGCGCCAAATACCGCCATTTTTACCGCCATATTCGCGCCCTGAGGCGCTGGTGAAGAAGGTGGGCGTGCATTTGTGGGCGTACCTGAAAGAGCGCGCTGTTTCCTAGCCACGCCCCCAACGCTGACGCGGCGGCAGGTCCTGTGAAAGCGGAAGTAAACGCTCTGACATCTGAGCGCCAGCGACTCAGGTCCCGTCTCCACCACTGTGTCTGTAGAGCTGCAGCCTTTGAAGAAGGTAGGCTCCGATTAAAGAAGCGTGTGCAAACATGTCACAGCAACTGGCAGACAGCGCGGCCCCGGCCGGTGGCCCCAATGTTTTACCACTTGGCGTTGTAGCGCAGGATGGAAATGTGGGCCCCTCACCTGGTCCGGTGGTCCCGCTCATGCCGCTAACGCTCCCATACATGCCTGGAGCGAAGTGGCTCCCTCAGTACAGCGGCGAGCCAGACACCCTGCCAGGGTTCAAACGGAAAATATGCAGTATACTGGAAATGTACTCAATGACAGAGAAGCAAAAAGCTGCAGTGGTAATAGGGCAGTTAGCTGGTGCTGCTGAGAGAGAAGTGGAGACTTGGACCACTGCAGACCAGGAGTCGGTGCCTGCGATTCTCTTAAAGCTACAGACTATCTTTGAGGACCGCACAGAAACAGACCTTCGGATGGCATTTTACCAATGCTCTCAGAGACCAGGTGACAGTATTAGGGACTACGCCTGCCGACTACAGGGGGCCCTGCGAGCTCTCAAACAGGTTAACCCTATAAGTGCCATTGATGAAAGCAAAATGTTGAAAGAACAATTTGTACGGGGACTGAGGTCCCAAGCGGAAGGCAGGACTGTGAACTGGTGGTCCTTGGATCATCCTGATGCTACCTTTGATGCCCTAAAAGATATGGCTATAAAAGGACTGCGACCCCTGGAAAAGCCTGAAGTGGCGACCCAGTATCACCCGGGTGAAGCCACTCTAAAGCCGGCCGTACCCACCTTTTCCCCGCTAGTGGCAGAAGCCAAAACGCAGGTGGCACCCCCTACTGAGTTGGACTGTCTGCGCTCAGAAGTGCGCCAGCTGACTAAAAACCTGGCCACTGTAATGAGTGCCCTGCAACTGCGGAAAGAGGAAGGAGGAAAGATCATGCTAGCCGACTGTCCAGAGGATGTCCCTTGGATGAACCGGAGGAAATGGAGGACGTCGCCTCACCGGAGGAGGACAACGCCACCCCCAGGAGCGACCCCTGATCAGCACCAGCCTCGCCGAGAGATCATCTGCTACCGCTGCAACCGGAAAGGTCATATGGCTCAGCAGTGTCCTTTAAACGAGCAGATCCTGGGTCCGAGGGCCAACACCCAGGAGTAGACTCATCAGGCCCCGTAGACTGAAACCGCAGGTTTGTGGGAGGAAGACCCTACCTGTCCATCATTCTGGACGGGATCGCAATCCCTGCACTACTAGACACTGGATCTCAGGTGACCATCATACCTGATGTCCTTTATAATAAGTTCTGGTCCATGGACAGTCTCCAGCCCCCGAGCCCTGACTTTACAGTGTACGCCTCTAATGGTCTCCCTGTTGAAGTACTCGGAGCCAAAAACGTGGACGTAAAGGTGGGCAGAGTGGAGCTGGAGGATCAGGGACTCTTAGTAGTAAAGACTGTAAATGAGAAAAATGGCTTAAATGTGGTTTTAGGTACTAACATTATCAGTAACTGTCTGGGAGAAGTTGTGTTTTTGCTCCAACAGCTCGCTGAAGTTGCCAAGCCAAAGCAGAAGGGAGTGATCCAGAGGGAGATCCGGGCCCTGATGTGCCAGCAGCAAGCGGAGCTTACAGATGGTGAAATTGGTAATGTACGGGTAACGGACCCGAACCCCATTGTGATACCCCAATGAGTGAAATGCTAATATGGTGTAGAGCAGCAATAGGTCTGAAAGGACAGAACTACCAAGCAGTAGTAGAGCCCCATCGTTCAGAGCACAGACCTACACTCTTGACTGCTAGAGGGGTAGTGGAAGTAATAAATGGGAGAGTACCAGTACGACTTCTCAACTGGGGAGAAGATGAAGTAAATTTACCACGTTATGCCATTGTTGCTAAGTTACATACCGTAGATAACAATTCTATTCTCCCAACCGAGTCCTTAGTCTCCCGCCAACCAGCGGAGGATAATGACCCGACAACCCAGGTGGCGGATTGGTGTCAGCAGCTCCATGTCGGGACAGACACCACTTCCGCCCACCAGAAACAGGGAGTACTACGGGTGGTACAGGAGTACGCACAGGTATTTAGCAAACACCCACTTGACTTTGGGACAATTAAGGGAGTACAGCATCATATCCCTACAGGCAGTCATCCTCCCATCAAAGAGCGATACAGGCCTATACCTCCAGCCCACTATCAGAAAGCTAAGGAAATGTTGCGTGACATGAAGGAAGCCGGGGTGATAAGGGATA
Source organism: Oophaga sylvatica (assembly GCA_033576555.1). Classification (NCBI taxonomy): domain Eukaryota; kingdom Metazoa; phylum Chordata; class Amphibia; order Anura; family Dendrobatidae; genus Oophaga; species Oophaga sylvatica. Next base: position 194,389 of record JARQOD010000148.1, read on the forward strand.
GTTGTAGTCCCTGGGCAGCACCTCTAGTCCTAGTTAAGAAAAAGGATGGGAGCATGAGAATGTGTGTAGATTACAGACAAGTAAATCGCATAACACATAAAGATGCATACCCATTACCACGCATTGAGGAATCCTTAGCTGCTTTGAAACCGGCTAACTACTTTTCTACCCTCGACCTCACTAGTGGGTACTGGCAAGTAGCTGTGGCTGAGGAGGATCGGGAGAAACGGCTTTCACCACCCCAATGGGACTCTGTGAGTTTGACAGAATGCCGTTTGGACTCAGCAGTGCCCCGGGAACATTCCAGAGAGTGATGGAGAGCTGCCTGGGACATCTCAACTTTGAAACCGTGTTGCTGTACCTGGACGATGTAATTGTGTACTCCAAGACGTATGAGGATCATCTGAAGCACCTGGCAGAGGTATTCGAATCACTGTCCAAGTATGGGATGAAACTGAAGCCCTCAAAGTGCCATCTGCTCAAACGAAAGGTACAGTACTTGGGGCATATTGTCAGCTCCGAAGGAGTAGCGCCGGACCCCGAGAAGGTCACGGCCATCCAGAAATGGCCGGAGCCGAAGAATCTCAAGGAGGTGCGCCAGTTCCTGGGACTAACAGGTTACTACAGGAGGTTTGTAAAAGATTACACCAAGAAGGCAGCGCCTCTGCAGGACCTCCTGGTAGGACAACCCCTCAAGAGCAGAAACCCTCCATTCCACTGGGGTAAAGAACAAGCTGAGGCATTCAAAGAGATGAAAGAGATCCTGACAGGCGATGAAATCTTAGCCTACCCTGATTACAGCCAACCGTTCCTGCTGTATACCGATGCCAGTAACGAAGGATTGGGAGCGGTCCTCAGTCAGAAGCAGAATGGCCAAGAAAAAGTCATTGCATATGCCAGCAGGAAGCTCCGGCCAACTGAGAGGAACCCAGAAAACTACAGCAGCTTCAAGTTGGAGTTCCTGGCGTTGGTCTGGGCCATTACAGAAAGATTCAAGCATTACCTTGCCTCCAACAAGTTCACTGCGTATACAGACAATAACCCCTTGACGCATCTGGAAACAGCCAAGCTGGGAGCCATGGAGCAATGTTGGATGGCTCGGCTGTCAAACTATCAATTTACCATCAAGTACAGGGCGGGCCGTAAAAATGCCAACGCTGACGCCTTGTCCAGAATGCCGCATGAATCCGACACGGAGGAAGAATCGGATGACCTGGAAGAGATTGAGCTACCTGCATTCCACAGAAATGGGATGATCCATGAGCAACGAGTCCACGGAAAGCGGTGTGGAAAGACGTTAAACCCTTTACCTCATCACAGCTGGAAGGAGACTCAAGACAGCGATCCAGTGGTCAGCCGTATCAAGGAGCTGATAAGACAGGAAGGTTCCTCCTTGGAGAAAGATGCACCTATACCAGCAAAGCTCCTGTGGAACGAGAGAAGCCGGTTGTTCATCTACCGTGAGAAGTTGTGCAGGAGGTACGTCAACCCAAGGACCCATGAGATGGTTTGGCAGATAGTGGTCCCCAGAGCAGACATCCAAATGGTGTTAGAAGCCTACCACGATCAAGCGGGACACTTTGTCTGGAAAAAGCTGGAGACCCTGTTGAGGTGTCGGTTCTACTGGGTAGGGATGCGCAGCTCCATCGAGAAGTGGTGCCGGAACTGTGGACCCTGTGGCCTCAGACGAAAAGACTACTGTAGTCAGAGGGCACCCCTGCAGCCTATCCAGACGACTCGTCCCTTGGAGATCGTGGCATTGGACCATGTCAAGCTGTCACCAAGCAGGTCGGGATACTCATATGCCCTGACCATGGTGGATCACTATTCCAAATTTCTGGTGGTCGCCCCTGTCAAAGATCTGACAGCAGAGACAGCAGCAAAGACCTTCCAAGCAAGTTTCTGCAGACCACACAGATATCCAGAGCAGGTGCTGACTGATCAAGGTCCTGCCTTTGAAGCTGAACTGTTTAAGGAATTCTGTCACTTGTATGGGTGTAAGAAGATCAGAACAACACCGTACCACCCTCAAACCAATGGCCTTTGTGAAAAGATGAATCACATTGTCATTGATTTACTGAAATCTGTATCACTGGAAGAAAGAAACCGGTGGCCGGACTTGTTACCTGACCTGGTCGACTTGTACAACCACATACCAGTAAGTTCCACCAACTGCACTCCAGCCTACCTTATGAGAGCAAGACCAGGGAAGTTGCCAATGGATTTAGAACTTGGTGTGGTAGAACCAGAGGTTGATGACACTGCTGAAGATTGGGACCCGAATCGACAGGAACAGTACAGGAGAGTACAAGCCTGCGTGGAAGACAGTCTCAATAAAGTAAGAGAAAGGCAAGAGAAGAACTACAACAAAAATGCTCCCGCTAAGCCTTTTATGCCTGGAGAAATTGTGCTAAAAAGAAAAAGAAGAATGCACAAATTGGATGATCAGTGGGAACAAGAGCCATATGTCGTGCAAAATTCAAAATTTGATAACAGAAAGACCTGTACCATTAGTAAGGATGGAGGAAAAACGACTGCAACTGTGTCTAGAGATCATCTAAAGTTGTGTCCGGGCCCATTAAAGCTTCGTGAGGAAGAACCTGTTGTCAATCAAGAAGAGAGTGATGAAGCGGTCATACATACGGATTTGGGAGATTTACCTGCAGATTGGCCCAGAATGGGAGAAGCTGTAATCATTCCTGTGCTGCAGTTTTATCAACCGCAAGAAGAATCTCTACATCAAGTCATACCAATTGTGCCAGTAGAGTTAGTTCCAGAAGGACCTGTTCCAGCAGAACTTCAACCAGTGGAACCCCAAGAAGCGGAACCACAAGAGGCAGCACCACAAGAAGTGGAATCCCCTAGCGGAGCAGAACCGCATCGCCCGGTCGCTAGCATGCTTGCCAGATCCCTAGAGAGGTGGAGTCGTATTTACGGTTTGCCGGCACGCAGAACAGACAGGCTGGAGACTACTACACTTGACACCACTCCACGTAGATCAGTACGTACAACGAAAGGAAGGTTACCTATTCGTTATCAAGAGTAGTCCTAGTAAACTAGTTTAGTATGACCCAGACAGGGGTTTACTGCAACTGAACATGTAGAAAGTTGAAGAAGTTTTATAAAAATTTGCACTTTACTGAAAAATATTGATAAATGTTGAATAATGTTTACTACTATGCTTATTTAAAGTAGAATACCAGGCTGGGTACAGAGTTAAAAGAGTTAAAGTATAATGTGATTTTACTTGAAAAAATGTTTTCTCATGCAAAAGACTGCGTGGCTGTGGACTTTGCCAGCCCAAAAACTTTCATTGTAAATAGTTCGCACTTCGGTGCCCTATTTTGGTTTTACATAAAGCCTTACTACCTCTGAAGAAAAACCCGTATGGTGTGGCCTAGAGTGAGGTCTGCAGTCAGAAGTCCTGCAGCCCACCCAGGACCCACGTGGGAGGTTTTTGGTGCGGGTCCTGCACAAGAATCTTGTCTTATACTGTGTATATTTATTGAAAAGTATTTTGATAATTTTCTACTGATTTATGTACAAATTGTAACGTTCAAGAGTCCGTACCTCCCGCAAGGCATGAGTTATTATGTTGATGTTATATGCAAAACAAAAATGTTTTTCTTTTCTATTTCAGCCCGGGAGTGCTGAGTTTAACTAGGGGGGATGTGTGGCCCAGCTTCGCAAGGCACACATATCTTCTGGAAAATGCACAGGAAGGTAACTGTAAAGCTTGATATTCATTCACGCACACTTCTCAGCATTGCCACTAGAGGCATATCAGACTATTTAAAGTAGTGTGACGTAGCAGTCACAGTTCAGTGGAGTTCAGTCTTTCTAGACAGACGGAGGGAGAGGAGAGAAGTCTGAAACCTGACAGAGCTTGTGTAGCTCATCTGATGAGAAAGTGGAGGCTAGTACGGGTGAAGTGAATCATCCTAGCCTAGTCAGAGCTACCCCTTAACCTGCTACTCAGAACAATCTGCCTGTGTTCCTGTGAAAGAAGGAAGGAAAGGAATTACAGCAGTTATACCAACGAGTCAACAGAGAACAGGTCAGTGAGCACTGAAGGAAAGCTGACCTTTGTACGATTGCTACACGTGCTTATGTTAAGAGCGAGAGCAGGCGAAGGGCGAGTGGAGAAGTAAGAGTGACAAAGGGACAAATCACCCTCACTCAGTTAGCCGGACACCGGGGTCCGAAGCGTTGCTAGTGCTTCACGCCTAGTAATAAGAAAACCGGAGGCTTTCTGGACTACAAGTCGCAGAAGGTAGCCCTAAGTGCTGATACGTAACCGGAGTCAGGGAGAACAGGGACTTTGAGCAGGATCCTGCAAAAGTAAGGACTTAGTTCTCTCAACATCTGATAATCAGAGACATAGAAGGCTCCACCACAATGTTGGCCGAGCGCAGTTGCTATTGAAGGAGTTGCACTTGACTTTATCCAAGTTGTACTCACACACATTAAGAGGATAAAGGAGGCCTCTAACCTGCTCAACAGTTTTCCTGAATGTGCATTCTCCAACCTAACCAGCTTCCCGGGACATACCTGCAACACCTACAAGTAAAGGTATGGAAAGAGATTGCATTGTGTGTGACTGAATTCTTATCTGCACCCTGCATCACCACCATAGACTTTGAGGGACCAGTTCCACCTGTGGGGAACCTAACACCTAGCTGCCATAACATCCCCTCAGAGATCTACCCTGCAGCGCTGGTCAATCAGATCAGAAACCACAGGTGGCGTCACGAACTATTCTAATCTACATATCCCCTGTAAATATCCCCCATTGCATGACCGCCAGGGACACGGACCGAGCTCTGCCGTCAGTGACAATTCCCATAGACTTCCATGGGCTCGGCTCCGAGTACCCCATAGCCCTGGTACCCACACATGTGGTGCGCGTCACCACATTGTTGGTTTCTGCCACTAATTGTTTGAAATATGAATGTAACAAGGGGAAACCGGGGTGGTAGTTAATGCCGGGTCACTTAAAGTTACAGTCCACAAAAAGAGTCCACTGAGCCAACGGTCAGCGAGCACCCCGGCCCCCTTGTACATAAAAAACGAGCAGGGCGGATGTAACTCACACAATTTACCTTTTCTCTTCCCGGCCCTGGCAGTCCAAGCAGCTAACGGGAACTTGTCACACCCCTGGCCGTTTTGAAGTAAAAGAGCCATCTTCAGCAGCACTAAGGCAGCAGTCTGTGAAGGTGGCTCTTTTTTTCTTGTACCCCTGCAATGCTGAAATATTCACTTTTAAAAATCAGTCCCCATACCTTAGATGTGTCACTGAGGTGTGGCTTCTGTCCCGGGCTCATCCTCCCCCCAGCCGTCCATCAAGGCCTTCAGCGACGCCACGCCTCCAACAGCGTTTCTTCACTTTCATTTGTGTTGTGTGGGGCACCTGCGGTGTAGTACCAGTCATCGGGCATGCGCAGTGCGCGCTGTCTGGGAACTGTCAGAACACTACTGCGCCTGCGTCTCTGTGGTTCCCCAGCTCCCTCTCCGCAGTGTGAATACATGATAACACACTGCGGAGAGGGAGCTGGGGAACCACAGAGACGCAGGCACAATAGAGTTCTGACAGTTCCCGGGCAGCGCGCACTGCACATGCCCTATGACTGGTACTACAGCGCAGGTGCCCCACACAACAAGAATGAAAGTGAAAAAACGCTATTGGAGGCGCGGCATCGCCTGGGGGGAAGATGAGTCCCGGGCAGAAGCCACACCTCAGTGACACATCTAAGGTATGGGGACCGATTTTTACAAGTGAATATTTATGCGTTGCAGGGGTACAAGAAAAAAAGAGCCACCTTCACAGACTGCTGCCTTAGTGCTGCTGAAGGTGGCTCTTTTACTTCAAAACTGCCGGGGGTTGGGTTACAAGTTCCCTTTAAAGTCCATGATTCAGCTGCAGTCCAACAGGGAATAAAATTTTAATAAATGTTGATCAAAAAGAAAAGAATACAACACAGGCTTCCTGCTCTCTCCCTGACACTGTCCACGGCCGTACCCACAACAGCCATAGTAGCCAAAGTTATGCAGTAGTCCACTCGCTGGGATCTGGACGCTTATAGTCCCTTCAGCGGGGGCCCTTCAGAGTCCTAGAGCCTGTGTTGAGGTCCTTTAGTCCTTTTGAGTCTGGGGCAACAGATCTTCTCCCCTCTGGGAGTCTGGCAATGCCCTGGCTGCTGACGTACATCTACCCTGGGCTAACGTGCACGGGTTACTGACTTGCAGTCAGGGGTGATACATCTAGAAGGGACTCAGTCAGTCAGGGGTGATACAGGGAGAGATGCTCAGTCAGTCAGGGGTGATACAGGGAGAGGGGTCTCAGTCAGTCAGGGAAGACACAGTGAGAGGGGGCGTCATCACTCAGGGATGATACAGGGAGAGGCATCTCAGTCAGTCAGGGGGTAATACAGGAGAGAAGGATCTCAGTCAGTCAGGGGTGATACAAGGTAGAGGGGTCTCAGTCAGTAATGGGTGATACAGGGAGAAGGGGCCAGTCAATCAGGTGTGATACAGAGAGAGGGGTCTCAGTCAGTCTGGGATGATACAGGCAGAGGGGCTCAGTCAGTCAGGGGTGATACAGGAAGAGGGGTCTCAGTCAGTCAGGTGTGACACAGTGATTCACAGCTGACACCCGGCACTATGTGCCAGGAGTGGTCATGGACCGCTCCCGGCGCATTAACCCCTGGCACATGGTGATCACACAAGATTGCGGTGTTCCGGGGGCACAGGGGTTCCCTGCGTGTTTCCTCAGACCCTCAGAACAACGCGATGTGATCGCGCTGTTCTGAGGCCTTCCTCCCTGCAAGGCCCCGTATCCAAGATGGCCGCAGGGTCCTGCAGGGAGGCGGCTTCCTCAGTGCCTGCTGAGAGCAGGCGCTGAGGAAGCCTGCAGCAGTGTCTGTGAGATCGCTGGTGTGACAAAGTGCTGTTCACACTGTCACACCAGCGATCTGATATAATACAGTGATGTCCCACCCTGGGACAAAGTAAAAAAGTTTTAAAAAAATGAAAATAACACGTGTAAAAAAAATTCCAAAATAAAGGAAAAAAAATATTCCCAATAAATTCATTTCTTCATGTAAATAAAAAAACAAAACAATGAAAGTACATATATTTGGTATCGCCGCGTCCGTAACGGCCCGCCCTATAGAACTGTCCCACTAGTTAACCCCTTTAGTGAACCCCTTGAAAAAAAAAAATGCAAAAAATCAATGCTTTATCATTATAACGCCGAACAAAAAGTGGAATAACACGTGATCAAAAAGATGGATATAAATAAACATGGTACCGCTGAAAACGTCATCTTGTCCCGCAAAAAACGAGCCACCATAGAGCATCATCAGCGAAAAAATTTAAAAGTTATAGCTCGCAGAATAAAGCGATGCAAAATAATTATTTTTTATATAAAATTATTTTTATTGTATAAAAGCGCCAAAACATAAAAAAATTATATAAATGAGATATCGCCGTAATCGTACTAACCCGAAGAATAAAACTGCTTTATCAATTTTACCACACGCGGAACGGTATAAAGCCCCCCCCAAAAGAAATTCATGAATTGCTGATTTTTGTTAATTCTAACCTCCCAAAAATCGAAATAAAAAGCGATCAAAAATGTCACGTGCTCAAAAATGGTACCAATAAAAATGTCAACTCGTACCCCAAAAAATAAGACCTCACATGACTCTGTGGGCAAAAATATGCAAAAATTATAGCTCTCAAAATGTGGTGATGCAAAAACTATTTTTTGCAATAAAAAGCGTCTTTTCGCGTGACAGCTGCCAATCATAAAAACCCGCTATAAATAGTAAATCAAACCCACACTTTATTACCCCTTAGTTAGGGAAAAATAATAAAATAAAAAAAATGTATTTATTTCCATTTTCCCATTAGGGTTAGGGTTAGGGTTGCGGCTAAATTTAGGATTAGGGTTAGAGTTGGGATTAGGGTTAGGGGTGTGTTAGAGTTAGGTTTGTGGTTAGGGTTGTGGTTGGGGTTGGGACTAGGGTTAGGGGTGTGTTGGGGTTAGGGTTGGAGTTAGAATTGGGGGGTTTCCACTGTTAAGGCACATCAGGGCCTCTCCAAATGTGACATGGCGTCTGATCTCAATTCCAGCCAATTCTGCGCTGAAAAAGTCAAACGGTGCTCCTTCACTTCTGAGCTCTGCCATGCGCCCAAACAGTAGTTTACACCCACATATGGGGTATCAGCGTACTCAGGACAAATTGCACAATAACTTTTGGGGTCTTGTTACTGTTGGGAAAATAAAAATTTGGGTGAAAAGATCATTTCTTCTGCTGCCCTTGGTGAAATAAAAAATTGAGGTCGAAAATATCATTTTTGTAAAAAAAAAATTATTTTTTGTTTTTACAGCTGTACGTTATAAACTTCTGTGAAGCACTTGGGCTTCATAGTGCTCACCACACATCTAGATAAGTTTCTTGTGGGGTCTATTTTCCAAAATGGGGTCACTTGTGGGGGGTTTCCACTGTTTAGGCACATCAGGGGCTCTCCAAATGCGACATGATGCCCGCATGACCATTCCATCAAAGTCTGCAATCCAAACGTCACTACTTCCCTTCCGAGCCCTGACATGTGCCCATACATTTTTTTTATCCCACATATGGGGTATCAGCATACTCAGGACAAATTGGACATCAACTTTTGGGGTCCAATTTCTCCTGTTACCCTTGTGAAAATAAAATATTTGGGGCGAAAAAAATCATTTTTGTAAAAAAAAAGGATTTTTTATTTTTACGTTTGTACGTTATAAACTTCTGTGAAGCACTTCGGGGCTCAAAGTGCTCACCACAAAATCTAAATAAGTACCTTGGGGGGTCTATTTCCAAAATGGGGTCACTTGTGGGGGTTTCCATTGTTTAAGCACATCAGGGGCTCTCCAAACGCGACATGACGCCCGCAGACCATTCCATCAAAGTCTGCAATCCAAAACGTCACTACTTCTCTTCCGAGCCCTGACATGTGCCCATACAGTAGTTTCTCCCACATATGGGGTATCCGCATACTCAGGACAAATTGTCAACAGCTTTTGGGGTCCAATTTCTCCTGCCACCCTTGGGAAAATAAAAAGTTGGGGACTAAAAGATCATGTTTGTGGAAAAAATATGATTTTTTTATTTCATGCTCAGGTGTTATAAACTTTAGTGAAACACCTGGGGGTTCAAAGTTCTCACCACACATCTAGATAATTCCTTGAGGGGCTTTTCCAAAATGGTGTCATTTGGGGGTTGTTTCCACGATTTGGAAAAAAAAAAAAAGGGGGGCCCTGAAGGGGGAACACCCAAACAAAAATATATCTTTAAAAGAGTACAAACATTGGGAAAAGGGCCAAAAAAAAATTTTAAAAAAAAGGGGGCTCTATGGCACATAACGAGTTTTTGCTTTTTTTCTTTTTTTTTTTTTTCTTTATTTTCTTTGCGGGGGCGATACATCTTTTTGCTTCACCTAGGGGAGCTTTTTCTTAAAAACACTTAAATTAAAAATTTTCTTCTTTGATATTTTTTATTGCTATTTCATATGGTGCGGAATTTGGACTTTGCATTTACTAAATTTAAACTGCCCATTGTAAAATTTTTTTACCCATTACTTACAGTGCTTTGGTTTTTTTTTTTATTTTGGGACTATTTGGGGGGACTTGCTATTATTATTATATGCGCGGGGGTTAAACTTTTTTTTTTAAATTTTTTTAAATGATTGGTCCTTGTTCACACATGTTTGATACCAGAAAAAAAAGTATATTTTCTATAGGGGTTCCCTTCTCGGGGCAAACTTTTTTTTTTTTCCCAACAGGGGTTTTTTTTATCCTTGGTGAACCCTTCTTATAATTTTTTTTGGGTCCCCCCCCTTTGGGGGTTTCATTTCTGGGTTTCCACTTTTTAGGCCATCAGGAGCTCTCCAAAAAGAATGGCTCCCCCAATCCGTTGAAAAAGCAAAAAACGTTCTTTCCCTTTTTGGGCCTGCCCCCGCACCCAAAAGTTTTTTACCCCCCCATAGGGGGTAAGCGTATCAGGGGAAATTGCACAAAACTTTTTGGGGGCTGTTTTGTTGGGAAATAAAAATTGGGTAAAAGACATTTTTGTGGGAAAAAAAATTTTTTTTTTTTAAAAGGGCCTACTTTAAAAATTTTGTAAGCACTTGGGGGTCAAAAGGGGGCCCCCACAGACCTAGATAAATTCCTTAAGGGGTTAGTTCCAAAAGGGGGGGACTGTGGGGGGTTTTTTCCCTTTTGGGGCATCAGGGGGCCACAAATGAAATGGGTTTTCCCGGGGGGGGGGGGGCCCCCCCCAAAATTTTGGGGTTTGGAAAAAGCAAATGAGCTCCTTCAATTTGACTCGCGTGGCCCCAAACAGTGGTTTTCCCCCCACATAGGGGGGAAGGGACCAGGCAAATTGACAAACTGGGGGTCCAAATTCAGTAAAACCCGGGAAAATAAAAAATTGGGGGCAAAAAAAAATTTTTGGGAAAAAAAGGATTTTTTTTTTTATGCCCAGGCATTATAAACTTTGTGAAGCCTTGGGGGGGTTAAGTGCTCACCCCCAGATCTAGAAAATTTTCCCTTTGAGGGCAGTTCCAAAAAAAGGGGCACTTTGGGGTTTCCCCTTTTAAACACATCGGGCCCCTACCAAAAACGACATGGCGTCCAGCCTTCGCAAGAAAAAAACAAACACTG
>JARQOD010000149.1:0-124046 GCA_033576555.1 Oophaga sylvatica
AGGGTAAAGAACCCCTCCCGGCAGTACTGGGAAAACCAAATGCCAGGGGTTTCAAAACCGTAAATGTCAGTGATACCAAGGCGAGGGGGGAAGGCTAGGGGAAACCCACCGGGTTCCCCGCTAAAAAATTTTAAAAAGGGGCCCAAAAACAGGGAAAAATTGGGTGGACTCTACCCCCACCATGTTTGGGGGCAAAAACCACACTATCACCCGAGCAAAGTGGGACGGGGCCCGGGGGCATTGGCCGGACCTCATCCCTTTTGGGGACCCCTGAATGCATCCTGATGGGGTCGCAAACCCCCGTGCCTCCCAGCCCGTCGCCACCCTGGAATCGGAAGACACGGCATAGGCAGGTCCCCCCCTATGCTGACCTATTCGGGAGAATGGGGCGCCCGGGTGGGTAGCCACAGCATTTTTTAACAACTCACCCAGGGTAGAAAGGGACCCATCACCTCCCTGGCAGAGACAAAGTCGCAATATTACCAAGGTCTTTTTGGCCCCCCTTACCAACCCACCCCGGGGAGGGTATGCAGAGAAGTTTCAACTCAATGCGATAAACGACACAGCCTCTCCAGAACCGGACGCAAACGGGGGACTCGATCACGAAAATTTTTGTCGGGCACCCTTAGGGGGAAAATATGCCTAAGAAAAAGCTGCCAAGGGCCCGTCAGAGGGTAACCGGGTAACGGCACTAAGTCCCCAAAGGGAGAAGTGGTCGTTATCACCCAAAATGGGGGCAGCCCCCAATGGGAGCCCACCACAAAATCCATCCCGACCATCCCCAAAGGGCCCCTGCCACCGAAAAAGGGAAAAATAACCCAGCTGGGCCTTGCGAGGGGGCTTATTCTTGGGGCGGAACGCACCCTGAACTTCCCTTTTTCACGGGGCCCTCGCGGGCCCCCAGTATCCCAACCACAACTCAAATCCTTTTTGGGCCCAAAATGCCACCCACCCGGGCAATGTGCCCCAAAAAGTACTTCCCCGCAAATTGGTGGGCACAAAAGTCTTGCCGAAGGCACAGACTCAATCGAAACCGGAGCCACCGTTCTTAGGCTTTCTGTGGGACAATCAGCCGAGGCTCCTCCTCCACGGAGCGGGATAGAGCATCTGCGCGAATGTTCTTCTCACCGGAGAGGAAATGGAGGGTGAAATGGAACGGGAGAAAAACAAGGACCATCTGGCCTGACGGGAATTTAGCCGCTGGGCTGTCTGCAAATACACCAAGTTCTTGTGGTCTGTGAACACTTGGAAGGGGAAGCGAGCCCCCTCCAGAAGATGTCGCCACTCGGAGAAGGCCAACTTCATAGCCAGCAACTCCCTGTCCCCGATGGAATAATTCCTCTCTGCTGTGTAAAGGTTTTGGAAAAGAAGAAGCAGGGATGCTTCCGACCCTGGGCATCCTTTTGAAAAAGGACTGCTCCAGCACCAACAGAAGAGGCATCCACCTCTAAGATAAACGGTTTATCGACATCGGGGCGATGTAAGATGGGAGCACTGGCGAAATGCGACTTGATGGAGGAGAACGCCTTGGTGACCTCCTCTGACCACAACTTGGATTAGCTCCCTTCTTGGTGAGGGCTACCAAGGGAGCTACCAAAGTGGAGAAGTGGGGAATGAATTGGCGATAGTAGTTAATGAACCCCATAAAGCGCTGCACCGCCTTAAGGGAGTGGGGTTCTTGCCAATCCATCACAGCCTGTAGTTTGGTAGGATCCATAGCCAATCCCTGGGTGGAGATGATATAGCCCAGAAAAGGTAGAGACTCCTGCTCAAACATGCACTTCTCCAACTTCGCATATAGGGAATTTGCTCGCAAGAGGTCGAAGACCTTGCAGACATCTCTCCGGTGGGAGGCCATATCTGGAGAAAAGATGAGAATGTCATCCAGATAGACTACCACCGAGGTGGTCAACATATCCCGGAAGATGTCGTTCACAAAGTCTTGGAAGACAGCTGGAGCATTACAGAGCCCAAAGGGCATTACCAGATATTCATAATGCCCATCCCTGGTGTTAAATGCCGTCTTCCACTCGTCCCCCTCACGGATGCGAATCAGGTTATATGCACCCCGCAGGTCTAGCTTAGTAAATACCCTTGCTCCCCGAAGCCTGTCAAAAAGCTCAGAGATTAGCAGCAAAGGATACTTATTTTTCACGGTGATAGCGTTGAGACCCCTATAATCAATGCACGGACGTAGTTCTCCGTTCTTCTTCTGCACAAAGAAGAACCCCGCTCCCGCTGGTGACACCGACTTCCTAATGAATCCCCTTGCCAAGTTCTCCTGAATATATTGGGACATGGCCTCTGTCTCAGGAAGAGAGAGGGGATAGACCCTTCCTCTAGGAGGCTCAGCTCCAGGCAAGAGGTCGATAGGACAGTCATAGGGGCGATGAGGCGGAAGAGTCTCCGCAGCCTTCTTTGAGAAAACGTCGGCATAAGACCAATAGACCTTGGAAGAGGAGAGAGGTCTATGGGTATCTCAGTGGTGTTGACCTGCACGCTGTCCCTAATGCATCTGCCTTTACATAAATTACCCCAACCCAGAATTCTCCCTGAAGCCCACTCAATATGGGGAGAGTGGTGGCGGAGCCAGGGTAATCCCAACAAAACCTCATCTATACCTCAGGGAGGATAAAAAATGATATATTCTCCTGATGGGAAGAAGACATAGACAAGGTGAGTGGAACAGACTGATGGGTGATTTGTGAGGGCAGAATTGCTCCGTTCAACACCCGAACCGATACTGGTTCAGCCAGCAACACCAAAGGCATGGTGTGGCGAGAAGCAAAGGAGGATGACATAAAATTTCCCTCTGCCCCAGAATCCACACACAGCTTGACGGGTAGGGTGGTAGAACCATGGGTAATTATCCCTTGAGGAGCACTTTAGGGGCAAAACTCATGGCGTCCAGTGACCCTGTTCCTACGGTTACTGGGCGCGACCGCTTATTCAGGGCGCTGACTAGCATTGAAAGCGAACCCTGTTACGTCACAGGGCCGCTGAGAAAAAGCACTGTGTCCTGTAAGGCTCTCAGGTACACAGTTAAGTGCTAAGCGTACATAAAGCGTGATCATGTGCTAATGTCCTCGCGGGAGTCACCCGCAATCTATGGCGTCTGAACGCCAGACCCTGAATACGGCAATCAAAACTCCTCACCGGTTATGCCGGTAATCTAGGGCATCTAGGACACCGACCCTGACCAGCTACCATACCAAACTCCTCACCGATTAAAAAGAAATAATTAAATTATTTAAATTTAATCAAATAGCTACCCTGCCTAATAGTTGGGGTTTCATTAAAGGATGAATACATGGATAAAATATCACACAATGAGAGGTATTTTAAACAAGATATAAATCAATTTTATTAAAGCAATATAAATATACAATATATGAGACTTATGGACAAAGGTGCAATGGGAAAAGGATGTAAAAACAGCTAATCAACTGTCATAAGAGTGGAGGTAGACAGGAATGAGAAAGAAATACACATACTAGCCCTCCAGGTAGACAGTTATGCAGACATATTACTAATAAATGGATGAAGTATCATATAATAACCCCACAAAAATGTATGGCAAGGTAATCACTTGTTGGTAAACAAAAATAAGGCTTCAGTTAATGGACATATGTGCGTCAGCAACCGTGCCCAGGATACTGAAATAAGGTCTATAGTGGGTTTGTATAATGGTGAAATCACCAATAATTGTCACTAGAGACGAAGATATTCCAACTATAAGGGCATAAATAGCTGACCACCCAGTGTTCAGACAGAATGAGCCAGGGCGTGCCGCAGGGAATGAAGAGGAGGACCGAGGTCATCGCTCCCCATCCCCATAGCGACGCGTCCGGCCCGCCGCGGCACCCACGATCCACAGCGCATGCGCGGACAGCGTCTGCGTGCATACAGGATAGAGAGAATGAAAAGGTATTACTGTGCAGATCTTTAAGGGAAAGGATGGTAATAAACCCAAACAAATATATTGGCGACACGATAGAGGGCATATATTATTATTAGACTAACAATATTTATGGCTCCAAGTTGAATAAAAAGATAAAGAAAATCAATGGGCACAAAGAATGAAAAATACTCCCAAATCATTATGGCCACTCACATATAAGTAGTGAGAATTAATAACTCACATTTGTTTTTTATATAATCCTACACAAGAATAGTCAATAATTATAATGACAGATCATAATGTCACACTTATATGATATATCCAGACATAAGATACAAATATAATAGAACAATGTATAAAAATAATGGACAAAATGAAATCCAATTATATTATAAAGAGAGTCATATGATTATCAATATTATCAAGATGATATTTAGTCATACTATCATCATTTTATGGATTATATTCATTATTTCTTCTTTATGTCTTCAAACAGAATATCATAGCAGCAAAGCAGGGACCATACGAAATCAAAACGCCAATGAAAACAGAAGGTTACTCTCCAGGTGTCCTAGATCGCACAGGTAAGCCTTCCGATGATGTCATCAAGGAAGAAATGATGGAAATATAGTAATATTTTCAATGTCGACATCATATGTATACGGAATAACTGTATAATAATCAGAGGTAGAAGTTAATATTGATTACACAGTAAATATAAATCCCCTATGTGAAAAAAAGGGCACACAGATATTACAATTATACAGATTAAAAACTTTAAGAGTTAAAAGTATGCGGACAGCACAAAATCTATTTACAAAAAGGATTTGAAACTGAGAGCTTCATTTAAACCATTTGGTGCAAGGGAGTCTATAGTGACTATCCAGCAGGTTTCTTTCTGAAGTAATTTTTTCATCACATCGCCTCCACGAATGCCAATATAGACGCGGTCAATGCCGCATACAGAAAAGCCTTTTGGATTGCAACCATGTTTATCATAGAAATGCCTTGGAATTGTTTTTAAAGTACTGGAGTCCGTACATTTAATTGCATTTCTAATGTCGCGATTATGTTCTTGTACCCGCGTTTTAAATGATCTCGTTGTCATTCCAATATAAATTAGGTTGCAGGGCATTTGGCATAATAGACCACTGATTCAGTGTGACAGGTGATGTGGTGAACAATTTTGTATGTTTTTAAACCCGCTGCGTCATCGAATTCCCTTGTTCTAGGTATAAATGGGCATGCGGAACAGTCTCCACATGGGAAACTACCCCATGGGGGCCTTTACTTGAACCAAAGAAATTGTTTTTTGGGGGAATGTAGTGACTGCTGCACAGGATATCTTTTAAATTACGTGATCTACGCCAAGTAATAGAAGGATATGATTTTAATTGGCGTTTAAGGTCCTTGTCTGTCAGTAGAACCGACCAGTGTTTTCTCAGGGCGAGATTTATCTTGCGCCAGTTTGAGTTGAATTTGGTGATAAACCTGGGATTCAAATCATCACATTTCCTCTTTGTAGGTTGAGACAAAAGGGTAGGTCTATTAGAGTGCCAAGCCCTGTTGTATCCTTAATCATATCCCTATCAGGGTATCCTCTGCTTTTAAATCGTCGCGATAATTCTTTTGCTTGAATTGAAAAGGTAATTTCTTTAGAGCAGATACGACGGGCTCTTAAGAATTGACCCACTGGAATAGAACTTTTGAGTTTGGGTAAATGAGAGGAGGTATAATGCAACAGAGAATTTGTCGTTGTGGACTTACGGAAAATATCTGTCTCTATTTGTCCATCATTTGCTTTAGAGATAAGGATGTCGAGAAAATCGATAATTGTTAGGCTATATTTCCAAGTGAGTTTGATGTTAAATTCATTATTATTCAAGTGGCTAAGAAAAGATTCTAACTCAAACGTGGAGCCCTGCCAGATAAAGAATATATCGTCGATATATCTCAGCCAGGAGATGACTGAGTCATGCCCCGGTGTTTCAAGGACCGTGTCCCTTTCCACAGCCCCAGGAACAAATTGGCATATGAGGGCGCACATGATGCACCCATAGCCGTGCCCTGGAGCTGTAGGAAGGGGCGGTCCTTGAACACAAAATAGTTATGGGTAAGTATGAAATGAAGGAGTCTATTGATAAACTCAATCAGATTAGGTTCTAAATTTGTCATATTAAGAAAAAAATTTGTAGCTCTCATCCCGTGGCTGTGGTCGATGGAAGTGTACAGGGACTCCACGTCACAAGTAACTAGCCACATGTCTTGTTCCAGAGATAAGCCATCTAACCTCCTCAAAACGTCTGTAGTGTCCATCACAAATGAAGGAAGTGTTTCCACAATTTTTTTAAGATAAAAGTCGATGAATTTACAGGCTAGTTCACAAAGACCCCCCATGCCGGAGACTATAGGTCTTCCAGGTGGGCATAGGGGGTCTTTGTGAATTTTAGGGAGCAAGTAGAAAGTAGGCGTGACTGGAAAGTCAGGTAATAAGGAATCTCTCATTTTATTTGTAATTGCCTTACTCTCACATCCTTCGTCTAATAGATGTTTTAATTCTTCTTTGAACTTGACATGTGGTATATTGTCCAGTTTGCGATAAAATTCTCGTTTGTTAAGTTGTTTGAAGGCCTCTGTCTCGTACATGTGCACCGGCCAGACGACCATGTTACCCCCCTTGTCTGCCCGTTTGATCACTATGTCTTCTAAGTTCTGAAGAGTCTTAATAGCCTGACGTGCTGTCAGAGAAAGATTGTCGTGTTTAATACGAGGATCTAGGTCCATAAATTCCTTTTTAACCAGTTTGACAAATATGTCAACTGGAGGGCAGGCAGACAAGGGGGGAAAAAGCTGCGACCGTCGGTGCAGGTACGTAGGGACAAGAGGACCTCCTTGTCGTGAATTCTCGGCTTCTAGTGATTCTAGATCGCTCAAGGCCTGTGCTTCCACTTCAGTTAATGTAAAGTCATGTTTAGGAGAAAAATGTTTTTTAAACATGAGTTTACGCGCAAAGAGTTCAAGATCTTTAAACAGAGTAAAGAAATCAGACCCCTCCACCGGTGAAAATGAAAGTCCTTTTGATAGGACCTCGATTTGTGGTATAGATAGAATATGTTGTGAGAGATTGATTACCTTTAAAATCTCTTTGTTTTCTTGTCTCTCATGTTGTACGTATGTTTTTTCCTTTTGGTTACCGGCGTAAGGGCATGTTGAAATTGATTTATGTGAGCACTTCCTTCCCCGGTTCCGGAAGTTCTTCTGCCTAAAAAAGGCTCGACACATGTTCCCTCTGAAGTAGATGATAGACTGGAAACTGATTGAGACCTGGTTGGATTATAGAATTTTCTATTGCGCCACCGATAGACTTTCTTTTGTTGATAGTCTTCTAGATCGCGTAAATATTTTTTGGTTTTGTTTTGTTGTATTTCACGCTCCCACTTAGAAAGCTCTTCTTCCAAAGAAAGATCAAATTTATTAAAATCGTCACTAGACAGTTTCTCTTGGATTTTAGTTTTAATGTTCTCAATTTCTTTCTCAAGAGATTCAAGAGTTCTTTTGTCTGTGCCGATCAATAATTCTAAAAGAGTGCGAGAGCATTTGGTGAGAGTTTCTTCCCATCTACTGGTAAAACTAGGGTCTTCGATTTCTAAAGTGGGAAATAGTTGAATACGTAATCCTCTAGGGATAATATTTTTTTGTAAATAATTTTCCAGTGCAGCTTTATTCCACCAAGTTTTGGTTCTTTTTTTAATAAGCTCTCTAATTTTCAGTTTCAAATCCTTTAAATCAAGTGTATCCTTCTCAGGAGGCTGTTGCTCACCAAATACCGACCCAAGTTGCGTTACCCAGGTTTTGTCCCGCTTCTTAAAGTCCATGAAGCCTGTAATAGGGTCTATAGACAAAATAGTATGAGAGGAGAATATCTAAACCTAAAACATTGTCACCGTGGCTACTCGGGACATACCTCTAGCCAAACACATAACCAAACCATAAGAAAAGAAATAATTAAATTATTTAAATTTAATCAAATAGCTACCCCTGCCTAATAGTTGGGGTTTCATTAAAGGATGAATACATGGATAAAATATCACACAATGAGAGGTATTTTAAACAAGATATAAATCAATTTTATTAAAGCAATATAAATATACAATATATGAGACTTATGGACAAAGGTGCAATGGGAAAAGGATGTAAAAACAGCTAATCAACTGTCATAAGAGTGGAGGTAGACAGGAATGAGAAAGAAATACACATACTAGCCCTCCAGGTAGACAGTTATGCAGACATATTACTAATAAATGGATGAAGTATCATATAATAACCCCACAAAAATGTATGGCAAGGTAATCACTTGTTGGTAAACAAAAATAAGGCTTCAGTTAATGGACATATGTGCGTCAGCAACCGTGCCCAGGATACTGAAATAAGGTCTATAGTGGGTTTGTATAATGGTGAAATCACCAATAATTGTCACTAGAGACGAAGATATTCCAACTATAAGGGCATAAAGAGCTGACCACCCAGTGTTCAGACAGAATGAGCCAGGGCGTGCCGCAGGGAATGAAGAGGAGGACCGAGGTCATCGCTCCCCATCCCCATAGCGACGCGTCCGGCCCGCCGCGGCACCCACGATCCACAGCGCATGCGCGGACAGCGTCTGCGTGCATACAGGATAGAGAGAATGAAAAGGTATTACTGTGCAGATCTTTAAGGAAAGGATGGTAATAAACCCAAACAAATATATTGGCGACACGATAGAGGGCATATATTATTATTAGACTAACAATATTTATGGCTCCAAGTTGAATAAAAAGATAAAGAAAATCAATGGGCACAAAGAATGAAAAATACTCCAAATCATTATGGCCACTCACATATAAGTAGTGAGAATTAATAACTCACATTTGTTTTTTATATAATCCTACACAAGAATAGTCAATAATTATAATGACAGATCATAATGTCACACTTATATGATATATCCAGACATAAGATACAAATATAATAGAACAATGTATAAAAATAATGGACAAAATGAAATCCAATTATATTATAAAGAGAGTCATATGATTATCAATATTATCAAGATGATATTTAGTCATACTATCATCATTTTATGGATTATATTCATTATTTCTTCTTTATGTCTTCAAACAGAATATCATAGCAGCAAAGCAGGGACCATACGAAATCAAAACGCCAATGAAAACAGAAGGTTACTCTCCAGGTGTCCTAGATCGCACAGGTAAGCCTTCCGATGATGTCATCAAGGAAGAAATGATGGAAATATAGTAATTATTTCAATGTCGACATCATATGTATACGGAATAACTGTATAATAATCAGAGGTAGAAGTTAATATTGATTACACAGTAAATATAAATCCCCTATGTGAAAAAAAGGGCACACAGATATTACAATTATACAGATTAAAAACTTTAAGAGTTAAAAGTATGCGGACAGCACAAAATCTATTTACAAAAAGGATTTGAAACTGAGAGCTTCATTTAAACCATTTGGTGCAAGGGAGTCTATAGTGACTATCCAGCAGGTTTCTTTCTGAAGTAATTTTTTCATCACATCGCCTCCACGAATGCCAATATAGACGCGGTCAATGCCGCATACAGAAAAGCCTTTTGGATTGCAACCATGTTTATCATAGAAATGCCTTGGAATTGTTTTTAAAGTACTGGAGTCCGTACATTTAATTGCATTTCTAATGTCGCGATTATGTTCTTGTACCCGCGTTTTAAATGATCTCGTTGTCATTCCAATATAAATTAGGTTGCAGGGGCATTTGGCATAATAGACCACTGATTCAGTGTGACAGGTGATGTGGTGAACAATTTTGTATGTTTTTAAACCCGCTGCGTCATCGAATTCCCTTGTTCTAGGTATAAATGGGCATGCGGAACAGTCTCCACATGGGAAACTACCCCATGGGGGGCCTTTACTTGAACCAAAGAAATTGTTTTTTGGGGGAATGTAGTGACTGCTGCACAGGATATCTTTTAAATTACGTGATCTACGCCAAGTAATAGAAGGATATGATTTTAATTGGCGTTTAAGGTCCTTGTCTGTCAGTAGAACCGACCAGTGTTTTCTCAGGGCGAGATTTATCTTGCGCCAGTTTGAGTTGAATTTGGTGATAAACCTGGGATTCAAATCATCACATTTCCTCTTTGTAGGTTGAGACAAAAGGGTAGGTCTATTAGAGTGCCAAGCCCTGTTGTATCCCTTAATCATATCCCTATCAGGGTATCCTCTGCTTTTAAATCGTCGCGATAATTCTTTTGCTTGAATTGAAAAGGTAATTTCTTTAGAGCAGATACGACGGGCTCTTAAGAATTGACCCACTGGAATAGAACTTTTGAGTTTGGGTAAATGAGAGGAGGTATAATGCAACAGAGAATTTGTCGCTGTGGACTTACGGAAAATATCTGTCTCTATTTGTCCATCATTTGCTTTAGAGATAAGGATGTCGAGAAATCGATAATTGTTAGGCTATATTTCCAAGTGAGTTTGATGTTAAATTCATTATTATTCAAGTGGCTAAGAAAAGATTCTAACTCAAACGTGGAGCCCTGCCAGATAAAGAATATATCGTCGATATATCTCAGCCAGGAGATGACTGAGTCATGCCCCGGTGTTTCAAGGACCGTGTCCCTTTCCCACAGCCCCAGGAACAAATTGGCATATGAGGGCGCACATGATGCACCCATAGCCGTGCCCTGGAGCTGTAGGAAGGGGCGGTCCTTGAACACAAAATAGTTATGGGTAAGTATGAAATGAAGGAGTCTATTGATAAACTCAATCAGATTAGGTTCTAAATTTGTCATATTAAGAAAAAAATTTGTAGCTCTCATCCCGTGGCTGTGGTCGATGGAAGTGTACAGGGACTCCACGTCACAAGTAACTAGCCACATGTCTTGTTCCAGAGATAAGCCATCTAACCTCCTCAAAACGTCTGTAGTGTCCATCACAAATGAAGGAAGTGTTTCCACAATTTTTTTAAGATAAAAGTCGATGAATTTACAGGCTAGTTCACAAAGACCCCCCATGCCGGAGACTATAGGTCTTCCAGGTGGGCATAGGGGGTCTTTGTGAATTTTAGGGAGCAAGTAGAAAGTAGGCGTGACTGGAAAGTCAGGTAATAAGGAATCTCTCATTTTATTTGTAATTGCCTTACTCTCACATCCTTCGTCTAATAGATGTTTTAATTCTTCTTTGAACTTGACATGTGGTATATTGTCCAGTTTGCGATAAAATTCTCGTTTGTTAAGTTGTTTGAAGGCCTCTGTCTCGTACATGTGCACCGGCCAGACGACCATGTTACCCCCCTTGTCTGCCCGTTTGATCACTATGTCTTCTAAGTTCTGAAGAGTCTTAATAGCCTGACGTGCTGTCAGAGAAAGATTGTCGTGTTTAATACGAGGATCTAGGTCCATAAATTCCTTTTTAACCAGTTTGACAAATATGTCAACTGGAGGGCAGGCAGACAAGGGGGGAAAAAGCTGCGACCGTCGGTGCAGGTACGTAGGGACAAGAGGACCTCCTTGTCGTGAATTCTCGGCTTCTAGTGATTCTAGATCGCTCAAGGCCTGTGCTTCCACTTCAGTTAATGTAAAGTCATGTTTAGGAGAAAAATGTTTTTTAAACATGAGTTTACGCGCAAAGAGTTCAAGATCTTTAAACAGAGTAAAGAAATCAGACCCCTCCACCGGTGAAAATGAAAGTCCTTTTGATAGGACCTCGATTTGTGGTATAGATAGAATATGTTGTGAGAGATTGATTACCTTTAAAATCTCTTTGTTTTCTTGTCTCTCATGTTGTACGTATGTTTTTTCCTTTTGGTTACCGGCGTAAGGGCATGTTGAAATTGATTTATGTGAGCACTTCCTTCCCCGGTTCCGGAAGTTCTTCTGCCTAAAAAAGGCTCGACACATGTTCCCTCTGAAGTAGATGATAGACTGGAAACTGATTGAGACCTGGTTGGATTATAGAATTTTCTATTGCGCCACCGATAGACTTTCTTTTGTTGATAGTCTTCTAGATCGCGTAAATATTTTTTGGTTTTGTTTTGTTGTATTTCACGCTCCCACTTAGAAAGCTCTTCTTCCAAAGAAAGATCAAATTTATTAAAATCGTCACTAGACAGTTTCTCTTGGATTTTAGTTTTAATGTTCTCAATTTCTTTCTCAAGAGATTCAAGAGTTCTTTTGTCTGTGCCGATCAATAATTCTAAAAGAGTGCGAGAGCATTTGGTGAGAGTTTCTTCCCATCTACTGGTAAAACTAGGGTCTTCGATTTCTAAAGTGGGAAATAGTTGAATACGTAATCCTCTAGGGATAATATTTTTTTGTAAATAATTTTCCAGTGCAGCTTTATTCCACCAAGTTTTGGTTCTTTTTTTAATAAGCTCTCTAATTTTCAGTTTCAAATCCTTTAAATCAAGTGTATCCTTCTCAGGAGGCTGTTGCTCACCAAATACCGACCCAAGTTGCGTTACCAGGTTTTGTCCCGCTTCTTAAAGTCCATGAAGCCTGTAATAGGGTCTATAGACAAAATAGTATGAGAGGAGAATATCTAAACCTAAAACATTGTCACCGTGGCTACTCGGGACATACCTCTAGCCAAACACATAACCAAACCATAAGAAAAGAAATAATTAAATTATTTAAATTTAATCAAATAGCTACCCCTGCCTAATAGTTGGGGTTTCATTAAAGGATGAATACATGGATAAAATATCACACAATGAGAGGTATTTTAAACAAGATATAAATCAATTTTATTAAAGCAATATAAATATACAATATATGAGACTTATGGACAAAGGTGCAATGGGAAAAGGATGTAAAAACAGCTAATCAACTGTCATAAGAGTGGAGGTAGACAGGAATGAGAAAGAAATACACATACTAGCCCTCCAGGTAGACAGTTATGCAGACATATTACTAATAAATGGATGAAGTATCATATAATAACCCCACAAAAATGTATGGCAAGGTAATCACTTGTTGGTAAACAAAAATAAGGCTTCAGTTAATGGACATATGTGCGTCAGCAACCGTGCCCAGGATACTGAAATAAGGTCTATAGTGGGTTTGTATAATGGTGAAATCACCAATAATTGTCACTAGAGACGAAGATATTCCAACTATAAGGGCATAAAAGCTGACCACCCAGTGTTCAGACAGAATGAGCCAGGGCGTGCCGCAGGGAATGAAGAGGAGGACCGAGGTCATCGCTCCCCATCCCCATAGCGACGCGTCCGGCCCGCCGCGGCACCCACGATCCACAGCGCATGCGCGGACAGCGTCTGCGTGCATACAGGATAGAGAGAATGAAAAGGTATTACTGTGCAGATCTTTAAGGGAAAGGATGGTAATAAACCCAAACAAATATATTGGCGACACGATAGAGGGCATATATTATTATTAGACTAACAATATTTATGGCTCCAAGTTGAATAAAAATAAAGAAAATCAATGGGCACAAAGAATGAAAAATACTCCCAAATCATTATGGCCACTCACATATAAGTAGTGAGAATTAATAACTCACATTTGTTTTTTATATAATCCTACACAAGAATAGTCAATAATTATAATGACAGATCATAATGTCACACTTATATGATATATCCAGACATAAGATACAAATATAATAGAACAATGTATAAAAATAATGGACAAAATGAAATCCAATTATATTATAAAGAGAGTCATATGATTATCAATATTATCAAGATGATATTTAGTCATACTATCATCATTTTATGGATTATATTCATTATTTCTTCTTTATGTCTTCAAACAGAATATCATAGCAGCAAAGCAGGGACCATACGAAATCAAAACGCCAATGAAAACAGAAGGTTACTCTCCAGGTGTCCTAGATCGCACAGGTAAGCCTTCCGATGATGTCATCAAGGAAGAAATGATGGAAATATAGTAATATTTTCAATGTCGACATCATATGTATACGGAATAACTGTATAATAATCAGAGGTAGAAGTTAATATTGATTACACAGTAAATATAAATCCCCTATGTGAAAAAAAGGGCACACAGATATTACAATTATACAGATTAAAAACTTTAAGAGTTAAAAGTATGCGGACAGCACAAAATCTATTTACAAAAAGGATTTGAAACTGAGAGCTTCATTTAAACCATTTGGTGCAAGGGAGTCTATAGTGACTATCCAGCAGGTTTCTTTCTGAAGTAATTTTTTCATCACATCGCCTCCACGAATGCCAATATAGACGCGGTCAATGCCGCATACAGAAAAGCCTTTTGGATTGCAACCATGTTTATCATAGAAATGCCTTGGAATTGTTTTTAAAGTACTGGAGTCCGTACATTTAATTGCATTTCTAATGTCGCGATTATGTTCTTGTACCCGCGTTTTAAATGATCTCGTTGTCATTCCAATATAAATTAGGTTGCAGGGGCATTTGGCATAATAGACCACTGATTCAGTGTGACAGGTGATGTGGTGAACAATTTTGTATGTTTTTAAACCCGCTGCGTCATCGAATTCCCTTGTTCTAGGTATAAATGGGCATGCGGAACAGTCTCCACATGGGAAACTACCCCATGGGGGGCCTTTACTTGAACCAAAGAAATTGTTTTTTGGGGGAATGTAGTGACTGCTGCACAGGATATCTTTTAAATTACGTGATCTACGCCAAGTAATAGAAGGATATGATTTTAATTGGCGTTTAAGGTCCTTGTCTGTCAGTAGAACCGACCAGTGTTTTCTCAGGGCGAGATTTATCTTGCGCCAGTTTGAGTTGAATTTGGTGATAAACCTGGGATTCAAATCATCACATTTCCTCTTTGTAGGTTGAGACAAAAGGGTAGGTCTATTAGAGTGCCAAGCCCTGTTGTATCCCTTAATGATATCCCTATCAGGGTATCCTCTGCTTTTAAATCGTCGCGATAATTCTTTTGCTTGAATTGAAAAGGTAATTTCTTTAGAGCAGATACGACGGGCTCTTAAGAATTGACCCACTGGAATAGAACTTTTGAGTTTGGGTAAATGAGAGGAGGTATAATGCAACAGAGAATTTGTCGCTGTGGACTTACGGAAAATATCTGTCTCTATTTGTCCATCATTTGCTTTAGAGATAAGGATGTCGAGAAAATCGATAATTGTTAGGCTATATTTCCAAGTGAGTTTGATGTTAAATTCATTATTATTCAAGTGGCTAAGAAAAGATTCTAACTCAAACGTGGAGCCCTGCCAGATAAAGAATATATCGTCGATATATCTCAGCCAGGAGATGACTGAGTCATGCCCCGGTGTTTCAAGGACCGTGTCCCTTTCCCACAGCCCCAGGAACAAATTGGCATATGAGGGCGCACATGATGCACCCATAGCCGTGCCCTGGAGCTGTAGGAAGGGGCGGTCCTTGAACACAAAATAGTTATGGGTAACTATGAAATGAAGGAGTCTATTGATAAACTCAATCAGATTAGGTTCTAAATTTGTCATATTAAGAAAAAAATTTGTAGCTCTCATCCGTGGCTGTGGTCGATGGAAGTGTACAGGGACTCCACGTCACAAGTAACTAGCCACATGTCTTGTTCCAGAGATAAGCCATCTAACCTCCTCAAAACGTCTGTAGTGTCCATCACAAATGAAGGAAGTGTTTCCACAATTTTTTTAAGATAAAAGTCGATGAATTTACAGGCTAGTTCACAAAGACCCCCCATGCCGGAGACTATAGGTCTTCCAGGTGGGCATAGGGGGTCTTTGTGAATTTTAGGGAGCAAGTAGAAAGTAGGCGTGACTGGAAAGTCAGGTAATAAGGAATCTCTCATTTTATTTGTAATTGCCTTACTCTCACATCCTTCGTCTAATAGATGTTTTAATTCTTCTTTGAACTTGACATGTGGTATATTGTCCAGTTTGCGATAAAATTCTCGTTTGTTAAGTTGTTTGAAGGCCTCTGTCTCGTACATGTGCACCGGCCAGACGACCATGTTACCCCCCTTGTCTGCCCGTTTGATCACTATGTCTTCTAAGTTCTGAAGAGTCTTAATAGCCTGACGTGCTGTCAGAGAAAGATTGTCGTGTTTAATACGAGGATCTAGGTCCATAAATTCCTTTTTAACCAGTTTGACAAATATGTCAACTGGAGGGCAGGCAGACAAGGGGGGAAAAAGCTGCGACCGTCGGTGCAGGTACGTAGGGACAAGAGGACCTCCTTGTCGTGAATTCTCGGCTTCTAGTGATTCTAGATCGCTCAAGGCCTGTGCTTCCACTTCAGTTAATGTAAAGTCATGTTTAGGAGAAAAATGTTTTTTAAACATGAGTTTACGCGCAAAGAGTTCAAGATCTTTAAACAGAGTAAAGAAATCAGACCCCTCCACCGGTGAAAATGAAAGTCCTTTTGATAGGACCTCGATTTGTGGTATAGATAGAATATGTTGTGAGAGATTGATTACCTTTAAAATCTCTTTGTTTTCTTGTCTCTCATGTTGTACGTATGTTTTTTCCTTTTGGTTACCGGCGTAAGGGCATGTTGAAATTGATTTATGTGAGCACTTCCTTCCCCGGTTCCGGAAGTTCTTCTGCCTAAAAAAGGCTCGACACATGTTCCCTCTGAAGTAGATGATAGACTGGAAACTGATTGAGACCTGGTTGGATTATAGAATTTTCTATTGCGCCACCGATAGACTTTCTTTTGTTGATAGTCTTCTAGATCGCGTAAATATTTTTTGGTTTTGTTTTGTTGTATTTCACGCTCCCACTTAGAAAGCTCTTCTTCCAAAGAAAGATCAAATTTATTAAAATCGTCACTAGACAGTTTCTCTTGGATTTTAGTTTTAATGTTCTCAATTTCTTTCTCAAGAGATTCAAGAGTTCTTTTGTCTGTGCCGATCAATAATTCTAAAAGAGTGCGAGAGCATTTGGTGAGAGTTTCTTCCCATCTACTGGTAAAACTAGGGTCTTCGATTTCTAAAGTGGGAAATAGTTGAATACGTAATCCTCTAGGGATAATATTTTTTTGTAAATAATTTTCCAGTGCAGCTTTATTCCACCAAGTTTTGGTTCTTTTTTTAATAAGCTCTCTAATTTTCAGTTTCAAATCCTTTAAATCAAGTGTATCCTTCTCAGGAGGCTGTTGCTCACCAAATACCGACCCAAGTTGCGTTACCCAGGTTTTGTCCCGCTTCTTAAAGTCCATGAAGCCTGTAATAGGGTCTATAGACAAAATAGTATGAGAGGAGAATATCTAAACCTAAAACATTGTCACCGTGGCTACTCGGGACATACCTCTAGCCAAACACATAACCAAACCATAAGAAAAGAAATAATTAAATTATTTAAATTTAATCAAATAGCTACCCCTGCCTAATAGTTGAGGTTTCATTAAAGGATGAATACATGGATAAAATATCACACAATGAGAGGTATTTTAAACAAGATATAAATCAATTTTATTAAAGCAATATAAATATACAATATATGAGACTTATGGACAAAGGTGCAATGGGAAAAGGATGTAAAAACAGCTAATCAACTGTCATAAGAGTGGAGGTAGACAGGAATGAGAAAGAAATACACATACTAGCCCTCCAGGTAGACAGTTATGCAGACATATTACTAATAAATGGATGAAGTATCATATAATAACCCCACAAAAATGTATGGCAAGGTAATCACTTGTTGGTAAACAAAAATAAGGCTTCAGTTAATGGACATATGTGCGTCAGCAACCGTGCCCAGGATACTGAAATAAGGTTTATAGTGGGTTTGTATAATGGTGAAATCACCAATAATTGTCACTAGAGACGAAGATATTCCAACTATAAGGGCATAAATAGCTGACCACCCAGTGTTCAGACAGAATGAGGACACACTATTAGATACAGATGTACATATATCAAGTATTAGACTGTGTATGGGCAAAAATTATTGGCCATACAGTGCCCAGATAAAATCAGGGCATTTAGTAACTATAAGTGTACATATGTCAGATAATAGGCAAATATTGTGTCTATATCTATTTATGACGTGGATAAAAAGGTCACATTATAATAGTAGAAAATCGCTATACTGCCTATAAACCGCAGCCTGCAATGTATAACAATGAGTGTGTGCAGGCATGAGCAATCAAAAACTCAAACGTCAGATTTTATGTGGCCATGTGTAGTCCTGGCATAAATAATTTCCATAATGGAATTATCGCTATCACAGTGTCGGAGCAATCCGTAACCACAATTATAGTAGAACACATATATTTAGCCATTACCTTGTGCCATATTGATCAGGGAGCATAAAGTACCAGTAAGGAGGACCAGTGGACCTTTTTATCCACGTCATAAATAGATATAGACACAATATTTGCCTATTATCTGACATATGTACACTTATAGTTACTAAATTCCCTGATTTTATCTGGGCACTGTATGGCCAATAATTTTTGCCCATACACAGTCTAATACTTGATATATGTACATCTGTGTTATGTTACGGTAGCTGAGGAGTGCAGGCAAAAAAGGAAATACACCAGAGCAGTTGGAATCTATGAGATTGCAGTACCCTGACTAACCACCACAACTAGAGGCAGCCGTGGAGCGTTCCTACGTTGGTCCTAGACGCCTCGTCACAGCCTGAGAAACTAACTACACCTAAAGATAGAAATAGGAAAGCTATCTGCCCCGTAGCAGAACCCCAAAGATAATAGAAAGCCCCCAAACATGTAATGACGGTTAGACAAGAGGAAATACTGACACAGAAAGAAAATAGTATGAGCAAACGCTGGGGCCCAAACTAACTAAATAGAAAAGGATAGGAAGGGTACTTACTGCAATCTCAGAAAACCCTGAAAAAACACCAACACTACTAATTTCAAAATCACCTGAGATCACACGACCTCTACCACCTAAATTAGTTCTCTGGTGTAACAAAAACAGCAGCCACTGAAAAAACTGGAAAAAGCAAAAGTACAAAACACAGTGGCTGGACTAAACTGAGAGGGCAAAAGCCCCCGGAGGGGACCCAGAAGGCCCCCACAGAAGTGCAGGACCAAATGCAAAAATATAGCAAAAACACAAAATAAGAAATTGTCTTATCTGATAGCAGGAGATGCAGACACGACACAGCAGGCTACAAGGGAAACTGGAAAGAAGGATTCAGACCAGAACAATTGATCACCGGCAACCCTGATGGGAAAATTACTCCCTTATATAAGACCAATCAGTAACACCTGATTCCCAGTCCTCACAATCCTCACTAGTACCGCTTGTAACCACCAGAGGGAGCCTCTGCTCAGAATTCATCTCAAACCCATTCACAACAGTACCCCCCCCTTGAGGAGGGGTCACCGAACCCTCATTTGAGCAACCAGGTCGGTCAGGATGAGTTCTATGATACGCACGGATAAGTCTCCTAGCATGGATGTCCGAAGCAAACACCCAAGAATTGTCTTCCTGACCATAACCTCTCCATTTAACCAAATACTGGAGTCTTCGTCTAGAAAAACGAGAATCCAATATTTTCTAAACCACATACTCCAGATTGCCCTCAACCAAAACAGGGTCAGGAGGCACAGCAGCAGGAACCACTGGCTCAACAAACCTCTTCAACAAGGACTTGTGGAACACGTTATGGATCTTAAATGTCCCTGGAAGAAGCAAACGAAAAGAAACAGGATTAATAATCTCCATGATCTTATAAGGTCCAATGAACCTAGGCTTAAATTTAGGAGATGCTACTCTCATAGGAATATTCTTTGAGGACAACCAGACCAAGTCCCCCACTTTAAACCGAGGACCATCAGTCCCATGCCGGTTAGCAAACCGCTGGGCCTTCTCCTGAGAGAGGGACAACCTCTCCACTACCTGGTCCCAAATCTGCTGCATACGCTCAACAACAGAGTCAACACCTGGACAGACAGAAGCCTCCGTCTGTCCTGAAGAAAATCGAGGGTGAAACCCAGAATTACAGAAAAACGGAGACATCAAAGTGGCAGAGCTAGCCCTATTATTAAGAGCAAACTCAGCCAAAGGCAAAAAAGAGACCCAGTCATCCTGATCAGCAGACACAAAGCATCTTAGATAAGTCTCCAATGTCTGGTTTGTTCTCTCAGTTTGACCATTGGTCTGAGGATGAAATGCCGAGGAGAAAGACAGTTGAACACCCAGTTTAGAACAAAAAGTCCTCCAAAATCTGGAAACAAACTGGACTCCTCTGTCAGACACAATGTTCTCAGGAATGCCGTGTAAACGAACCACGTGCTGAAGGAACAACGGCACCAATTCAGAGGAGGAAGGCAACTTAGGTAATGGCACAAGATGTATCATTTTGGAAAACCTATCACAAATTACCCAGATGGTGGTCATTCTCTGAGAAACAGGAAGATCGGAAATGAAATCCATAGAGATATGGGTCCATGGTCTCTTGGGCACAGGCAATGGCATCAACAAACCACTAGAGCGAGAGCAAGGCTTGGAGCGAGAGCAAGTCCCGCAGGACTGCACAAATTCCCTGACATCGCGAGACAAGGTAGGCCACCAAAAGGACCGACTAACCAAGTCTCTGGTACCAAAAATTCCGGGATGCCCAGCCAATGCGGAACAATGAATCTCAGACATCACACTCTTTTTTCATTGGTCCGGGACAAACAATTTTCCAACAGGGCAGCGCTTGGGCCTATCCTCCTGACACCCCTCCAGAGCAAGTCTCAAATTGGGCGAGATGGCGGAAAGAACTACACCCTCCCTTCAAAATAACAGAGGGATCAGATAGCTCAGGAGAGTCCGCAAGGAAACTCCTCGAGAGGGCATCCGCCTTAACATTCTTAGTGCCAGGAAGAAAGGAAACCACAAAATTAAAACGTGTGAAAAACAAGGCCCACCTGGCCTGTCTAGGATTGAGTCGCTTGGCAGATTCCAGATAGACCAGATTCTTATGGTCCGTAAGGACCACCACCTGATGTTTGGCTCCCTCCAGCCAATGTCTCCACTCTTCAAAAGCCCACTTCATGGCCAATAACTCCCGATTACCCACGTCATAATTACGTTCAGTAGGAGAAAATTTTCGAGAGAAAAAGGCACAAGGGTTACTTTTAGAGGTCTCTGGATCTTTTTGGGACAAAACGGCACCTGCCCCAATTTCAGAGGCATCATCCTCCACCTGAAATGGCAGAGAAACATCAGGCTGCCGTAGAACAGGAGCAGAAGTGAATCTCTGCTTAAGTTCCTGAAACGCAGAGACTGCCTCAGGAGGCCAATTCACCACATCAGAACCCTTTCTGGTCAAATCAGTTAATGGTTTAACAATAACAGAGAAATTACCAATAAATTTACGATAAAAATTGGCAAAACCCAAAAATCTCTGAAGAGCCTTTAATGAAGTAGGTTGGACCCAATCACAGATGGCCTGAACCTTGACCGGGTCCATTTCAATAACAGATGGGGACAAAATGAATCCCAGAAATGAGATCTTCTGTACGCCAAAAAGACAATTTGATCCCTTCACATACAGAGCATTCTCTCTCAAAATCTGGAATACAGTTCGAACATGCTTCACATGAGAGTCCCAGTCATTAGAAAAAATCAAGATATCATCCAAATAAACAATCAGAAACTTGTCCACAAAATCCCTGAAAATGTCATTCATGAAGGACTGGAAGACGGAAGGAGCATTAGTGAGCCCAAAGGGCATCACTAGGTACTCAAAATGCCCTTCAGGGGTGTTAAATGCCGTCTTCCATTCATCCCCGTGCTTAATGCGAATAAGGTTATACGCCCCCTGAGGTCAAGCTTGGTAAACCAAGTAGCGTTTTTCACCCTGGAAAACAGGTCAGAAATCAAGGGTAACGGGTATTGATATTTCACAGTAATATTGTTCAAGAGACGATAATCAATACACGGCCTTAATGAACCATCTTTTTTGGCCACAAAGAAAAAACCGGCACCTAAGGGTGAAGAGGATGGTCTGATATGACCCTTCTCCAATGATTCCTTGATATAAGACCGCATAGCGTCATGTTCAGGTACAGACAAGTTAAAAAGGCGACCTTTAGGGAATTTACTACCCGGCACTAATTCAATAGCGCAGTCATAGCTCCTATGGGGAGGTAAGGATGCAGATTTACTTTCGCTAAACACATCAGAAAAATCAAACAAAAAGTCAGGAACATCCTCAGCCTGGGGGGGGGCAGAAAAAACAGGAGTGTTGGTATTAACACATTGGCAGCCCCAACTGGTTACAGACACAGATTTCCAATCCAAAACAGGATTATGAGACTGTAACCAAGGGAAACCCAGCACGATAATGTCATGCAGATTATATAGAACCAAAAATTTGCAGCACTCCTGGTGATCAGGTTCAACCCTCATTATCACCTGAGTAGAAAACTGGGGTTTATTCTCAGCCAAAGGGGTAGAATCGATCCCCAGTAAAGGAATAGACTTCTGTAGGGGTATCAAGGGAAACCCACAACGTTTAGCAAAATCATAATCCATCAGGTTAATAGCTGCTCCAGAATCAACGAAAGCCTGAGCAGAAAATGAGGACAGAGAGCATATCAGAGTGACAGTTAATAAAAACTTAGTCTGAACACTACCCAAGACAACTGAGCGTGCAAAATGTCTTCCCCGCTTAGGGCAGACTGAAATAGCATGAGAGGCATCACCACAGTAGAAACATAACCCATTGCGCTTTCGAAACTCATGACGCTGTGCCCCAGACACCACTCTATCACACTGCATGGATTCAGAAGCTGGCACACAAGGCAACACCACTCCACGCATACTTCTCCGCTCACGCAAACGTCTGTCAATTTGAATCGCTAATGACATAGAATCATTGAGACCAGAGGGGACAGGGAATCCCACCATAACATCCTTTACATTATCCGACAGACCCTTCCGAAAAAGGGCCGCCAAAGCGTCGTCATTCCATTTGGTCAGGACTGCCCACCTACGGAATCTCTGACAGTATAACTCAGCGTCATCAAGCCCCTGATTTAATGCCAACAAGGCTTTTTCAGCTTGATCAGTGACATTAGGCTCATCGTACAATAACCCCAAAGCCTGAAAAAACGCATCAACATCACTCAAAACAGGATCCCCAGGTATCAGGGAAAAAGCCCAATCCTGAGGGTCGCCGCGCAGGAGAGAGATGATAATTTGAACCTGCTGCGCTGCGTTTCCTGAGGACTTAGATTTTAAGGCAAGAAACAATTTACAATTATTTTTGAAATTCTGAAACTTAGCTCGATCCCCTAAAAACAAATCTGGCATGGGGATCCTAGGTTCCACAACAGGCAACCTAGCAAGATATGCAGCAATACTCCGAACCTCAGTGGCAAGCTGATTCACACGGCCAGACAACTGTGCAAACTCCATTGGGAGAAAAGATCCTCCCCAGCACCCAGAGATACAGAGGGAAAAAGGAAAAAAAAAAAAAATGCAACAAACAGAAAAATATCTCTGACAACTTTTCTTTCTTCAAAATATTTTTTCCCTTCTGTGAGTACCATACAATTTTTTTAGGCCGGTGATACTGTTATGTTACGGTAGCTGAGGAGTGCAGGCAAAAAAGGAAATACACCAGAGCAGTTGGAATCTATGAGATTGCAGTACCCTGACTAACCACCACAACTAGAGGCAGCCGTGGAGCGTTCCTACGTTGGTCCTAGACGCCTCGTCACAGCCTGAGAAACTAACTACACCTAAAGATAGAAATAGGAAAGCTATCTGCCCCGTAGCAGAACCCCAAAGATAATAGAAAGCCCCCAAACATGTAATGACGGTTAGACAAGAGGAAATACTGACACAGAAAGAAAATAGTATGAGCAAACGCTGGGGCCCAAACTAACTAAATAGAAAAGGATAGGAAGGGTACTTACTGCAATCTCAGAAAACCCTGAAAAAACACCAACACTACTAATTTCAAAATCACCTGAGATCACACGACCTCTACCACCTAAATTAGTTCTCTGGTGTAACAAAAACAGCAGCCACTGAAAAAACTGGAAAAAGCAAAAGTACAAAACACAGTGGCTGGACTAAACTGAGAGGGCAAAAGCCCCCGGAGGGGACCCAGAAGGCCCCCACAGAAGTGCAGGACCAAATGCAAAAATATAGCAAAAACACAAAATAAGAAATTGTCTTATCTGATAGCAGGAGATGCAGACACGACACAGCAGGCTACAAGGGAAACTGGAAAGAAGGATTCAGACCAGAACAATTGATCACCGGCAACCCTGATGGGAAAATTACTCCCTTATATAAGACCAATCAGTAACACCTGATTCCCAGTCCTCACAATCCTCACTAGTACCGCTTGTAACCACCAGAGGGAGCCTCTGCTCAGAATTCATCTCAAACCCATTCACAACACATCTGTATCTAATAGTGTGTCCTCATTCTGTCTGAACACTGGTGGGGTCAGCTATTTATGCCCTTATAGTTGGAATATCTTCGTCTCTAGTGACAATTATTGGTGATTTCACCATTATACAAACCCACTATAGACCTTATTTCAGTATCCTGGGCACGGTTGCTGACGCACATATGTCCATTAACTGAAGCCTTATTTTTGTTTACCAACAAGTGATTACCTTGCCATACATTTTTGTGGGGTTATTATATGATACTTCATCCATTTATTAGTAATATGTCTGCATAACTGTCTACCTGGAGGGCTAGTATGTGTATTTCTTTCTCATTCCTGTCTACCTCCACTCTTATGACAGTTGATTAGCTGTTTTTACATCCTTTTCCCATTGCACCTTTGTCCATAAGTCTCATATATTGTATATTTATATTGCTTTAATAAAATTGATTTATATCTTGTTTAAAATACCTCTCATTGTGTGATATTTTATCCATGTATTCATCCTTTAATGAAACCCCAACTATTAGGCAGGGGTAGCTATTTGATTAAATTTAAATAATTTAATTATTTCTTTTCTTATGGTTTGGTTATGTGTTTGGCTAGAGGTATGTCCCGAGTAGCCACGGTGACAATGTTTTAGGTTTAGATCCTCACCGATTAAGTCGGTATTCTAGTGGCTTATTTCAGCCGGGTCCCTATCCACACATACACATGACCACACTGGCGCATAGCATACAATGGTTGATATTAGCGCATGGCGGCCCAGCCATGCTACCCTTTTATAGCAACAGCTACAGGACCTTCCAGGAACAAGGACCAATGAGAAACTGTTACAAACACATGTAGCTACATGACCTTCTTGGCGGACCAATAGGAGCCGCTGCAGCACCTGAACATGTGACCCCTGATCTCCAATTGAGAGATCTCACTCTGGGCATGCTCAGAAGGGAAAACGCAGGACTTTGTCCCAAAGACGTCTGCTCCAGCACTGGCTATAATAGCAGATCCAGGAAAGGCAGCAGCACGTCACTGCACAGTAGAGGAATGGGCAAGACGCTTGGACCGACGTCTCTGCTGAGCAGGCTCCACTGTGGCCGAGATGAATGAGAGACCGCAGCGGGACAGGTTCGAGACTCCCCTTGTGCAGCAGCGGAAATCGAACCCTAACATCTACTCTGTGCTAATTGATAAGTTTTTTGGTTTTGCTTTTTTGTAGGTCAGAAAAATCCAGATATGGACGCATTTTCTGCACCCTTGGAATCCATGGAAGACATTGTAGAATTTGGTTAATACTCCAACTGGATGGTAAGCATTTACTTCACTATTTTATCACATTTTTTAAGCTTTATTTGCAAACAATTTGCAATCATCTTGTGTCAGAAAGCCAAGAAGTTTTACATTGAGATTGCATTTTGCATTGCTACAAATTATTGTGTTTCAGTTAAATAAATTTAATACCATCCTGAATCCAGACGATTTCTTTTTTGCAGTCGCTGAAATATTTTATCCTCAGGCCAATTATGGTGAGATATTTGTGTTCAACTGCTTGATTGTTTCTGTGCAATACACAGAAATTTCACAATGAGAAATACAGTAAAAAGTCTTGTCAAAGACTTGATTTTACTGCATTGTTGTGAAATGATGTGCATACACACAGGTTAGTGTGTAAAGGACTTGTATATTGCATGGGCCATGGCATGTTTCGGGCAATTTTTAGAAGAACTGTAGGAAGATTCTTCCATTCTTGACAAAGTATTGTCAGTTAAATGTTGCATCTTGAGGAGATTTTGGACCTTCTATCAAGAATGGATTCCGTCAGTAAGAACTTTGAAGAAGATGTGTGACTTTTATTTATCCTTTTTGGCAAAACACACATATCAAAGTAAGTAAGCAACTTTATTATTTAATTTCAATATTTGGATCTAATCTACTCTGGGCTAATTGATAAGTTTTTTGGTTTTGCTTTTTTGTAGTCAGAACAATCCAGATGTGGAAGCATTTTCTGCACCCTTGGAATCCATGGAAGACATTGTAGAATTTGGTTAAATACTCCAACTGGATGGTAAGCATTTACTTCACTATTTTATCACATTTTCAAAGCTTTATTTCAAACAATTTGCAATCATCATGTGTCAGAAAGCCAAGACTTTTACATTGAGATTGCATTTTGCATTCACTACAAACTATTGTGTTTCAGTTAATAAATTTAATACCATCTCAATCCAGACGAATTTCTATTTTGCAGTCAGCTGAAATATGTTATCCTCAGCCAATTATGGTGAGAAATTTGTGTTCAACTGCTTGATTGTTTCTGTGCAATACACAGCAATTTCACAATGATAAATACAGTAAATAATCTTGTCAAGACTTGATTTTACTGCATTGTTGTGAAATGATGTGCATACACAGTGATTAGTGTGTAAAAGGACTTGTATATTGCATGGGCCATGGCATGTTTTGGGCACTTTTTAGAAGAACTGTAGGAAGATTCTTCCATTCTTGACAAAGTATTGTCAGTTAAATGTTGCATCTTGAGGAGATTTGGACCTTCTATCAAGAATGGATTCCATCAGTAGAACTTTGAAGAAGATGTGTGGCTTTTATTTATCCTTTTCGGCAAAACACCATATCAAAGTAAGTGGAGCAACTTTATTATTTAATTTCAATTTTTGATCTAATCTACTCTGGGCTAATTGATAAGTTTTTTTGGTTTTGCTTTTTTTGTAGGTCAGATAATCCAGAATGGGGAAGCATTTTCTGCACCCTTGGAATCCTGGAAGACATTGTAGAATTTGGTTAAAACTCCAATGGATGGTAAGCATTTACTTCACTATTCTATCACATTTTCAAACTTTATTTGCAAACAATTTGCAATCATCATGTGTCAGAAAGCAAAAAGCTTTTACATTGAGATTGCATTTTGCATTACTACAAACTATTGTGTTTCAGTTAAATAAATGTAATACCATCCTCAATCCAGACGATTTCTTTTTGCAGTCAGTAAAATGTTATCCTCAGCCAATTATGTGAGAAATTTGTGTTCAACTGCTTGATTGTTTCTGTGCAATACAAGAAATTTCACAATGATAAATACAGTAAAAGATCTTGTCAAAGACTTGATTTTACTGCATTGTTGTGAAATGATGTGCATACACTGAGATTAGTGTGAAATGACTTGTGCATTGCATGGGCCATGGCATGGTTCAGGCAATTTTTAGAAGAACTGTAGTAAGATTCTACCATCCTTGACAAAGTTATTGTCAGTTAAATGTTGCATCTTGAGGACATTTTGGCCTTCTATCAAAAAAGGATTCCATCGAAGAACTTTGAAGAAGATGTGTGACTTTTATTTATCCTTTTGGCAAAACATCATATCAAAGTAAGTAGAGCAACTTTATTATTTAATTTCAATATTTGGATCTAATCTACTCTGGGCTAGTTGATAATCAGAAAATCCAGATAGTGGAGCATTTTCTGCACCCTTGGAATCCATGGAAGACATTGTAGAATTTGGTTAATACTCCAACTGGATGGTAAGCATTTACTTCACTATTTTATCACATTTTTCAAAGCTTTATTTGTCAAACAATTTGCAATCATCATGTGTCAGAAAGCCAAGAGTTTTACATTGAGATTGCATTTTGCATTACTACAAACTATCTGTGTTTCAGTTAAATAAATTTAATACCATCCTGAATCCAGACGATTTCTTTTTGCAGTCGCTGAAATATTTATCCTCAGCCAATTATGGTGAGAATTTGTGTTCAACTGCTTGATTGTTTCTGTGCAATACACAGAAATTTCACAATGAAAATACAGTAAAAAGTCTTGTCAAAGACTTGATTTTACTGCATTGTTGTGAAATGATGTGCATACACACAGGTTAGTGTGTAAAGACTTGTATATTGCATGGGCCATGGCATGTTTTCGGGCACTTTTTAGAAGAACTGTAGAAGATTCTTCCATTCTTGACAAAGTATTGTCAGTTAAATGTTGCATCTTGAGGACATTTTGGACCTTCTATCAAGAATGGATTCCATCAGTAGAACTTTGAAGAAGATGTGTGGCTTTTATTTATCCTTTTCGGCAAAACACCATATCCAAGTAAGTGGAGCAACTTTAATTATTTAATTTCAATATTTTGATCTAATCTACTCTGGGCTAATTGATAAGTTTTTTTGGTTTTGCTTTTTTGTAGTCAGAATAATCCAGATGGGGAAGCATTTTCTGCACCATTGGAATCCGTGGAAGACATTGTAGAATTTGGTTAAAACTCCAATTGGATGGTAAGCATTTACTTCACTATTCTATCACATTTTCAAAACTTTATTTGCAAACAATTTGCAATCATCATGTGTCAGAAAGCCAAGAACTTTTACATTGAGATTGCATTTTGCATTACTGACAAACTATTGTGTTTCAGTTAAATAAATGTAATACCATCCTCAATCCAGACGATTTCTTTTTTGCAGTCAGTAAAAGATGTTATCCTCAGCCCAATTATGGTGAGAAATTTGTGTTCAACTGCTTGATTGTTTCTGTGCAATACATAGAAATTTCACAATGATAAATACAGTAAAAGATCTTGTCAAACACTTGATTTTACTGCATTGTTGTGAAATGATGTGCATACACTGAGATTAGTGTGCAAATGACTTGTGCATTGCATGGGCCATGGCATGGTTCAGGCAATTTTTAGAAGAACTGTAGTAAGATTCTACCATCCTTGACAAAGTTTTGTCAGTTAAATGTTGCATCTTGAGGACATTTTGGCCCTTCTATCAAGAAAGGATTCCATCTGAAGAACTTTGAAGAAGATGTGTGACTTTTATTTATCCTGTTTGGCAAAACATCATATCAAAGTAAGTAGAGCAACTTTATTATTTAATTTCAATATTTGGATCTAATCTACTCTGGGCTAGTTGATAAGTTTTTTGGTTTTGCTCTTTTGTAGGTCAGAAAAATCCAGATATGGACGCATTTTCTGCACCCTTGGAATAAATGGAAGACATTGTAGAATTTGGTTAATACTCCAACTGGATGGTAAGCATTTACTTCACTATTTTATCACATTTTTTAAGCTTTATTTGCAAACAATTTGCAATCATCTTGTGTCAGAAAGCCAAGAACTTTTACATTGAGATTGCATTTTGTATTACTACAAATTATTGTGTTTCAGTTAAATAAATTTAATACCATCCTGAATCCAGACGATTTCTTTTTTGCAGTCGCTGAAATATGTTATCCTCAGGCCAATTATGGTGAGAAATTTGTGTTCAACTGCTTGATTGTTTCTGTGCAATACACAGAAATTTCACAATGATAAATACAGTAAAAGATCTTGTCAAAGACTTGATTTTACTCCATTTTTACTGAAGTGATGTGCATACACTGAGATTAGTATGTAAATGACTTGTGTATTGCATGGGCCATGGCATGTTTCGGGCAATTTTTAGAAGAACTGTAGGAAAATTCTACCATACTTCACAAAGC
The DNA here is from genome assembly GCA_033576555.1 of Oophaga sylvatica. Lineage (NCBI taxonomy): Eukaryota > Metazoa > Chordata > Amphibia > Anura > Dendrobatidae > Oophaga > Oophaga sylvatica. The sequence continues at coordinate 29,768 of JARQOD010000149.1, forward strand.
ATTGTCAGTTAAATGTTGCATCTTGAGGACATTTTGGACCTTCTATCAAGAAAGGATTCCATCTGAAGAACTTTGAAGAAGATGGGTGGCTTTTATTTATCCTTTTCGGCAAAACACCATATCCAAGTAAGTAGAGCAACTTTATTATTTAATTTGAATATTTGGATCTAATCTACTCTGGGCTAGTTGATAAGTTTTTTGGTTTTGCTTTTTGTACGTCAGAACAATCCAGATGTGGAAGCATTTTCTGCACCCTTGGAATCCATGGAAGACATTGTAGAATTTGGTTAATACTCCAACTGGATGGTAAGCATTTACTTCACTATTTTATCACATTTTCAAAGCTTTATTTGCAAACAATTTGCAATCATCATGTGTCAGAAAGCAAAGAGCTTTTACATTGAGATTGCATTTTGCATTACTACAAACTCTTATGTTTCAGTGAAATAAATTTAATACCTTCCTCAATCCAGACAATTTCTTTTTTACAGTCGCTGAAATATGTTATCCTCAGGCCAATTATGGTGAGAAAATTTGTGTTCGACTGCTTGATTGTTTCTGTGCAATACACAGAAATTTCACAATGATAAATACAGTGAAATATCTTGTCAAAGACTTGATTTCACTGCATTGTTGTGAAATGATGTGCATACACTGAGATTAGTGTGTAAAGGACTTGTGTACTGCTTGGGCCATGGTATGGTTCAGGCAATTTTAAGAAGAACTGTAGGAAGATTCTACCATCCTTGAGAAAGTATTGTCAGTTAACTGTTACATCTTGAGGACATTTTGGACCTTCCATCAAGAAAGGATTCCATCTGAAGAACTTTGAAGAAGATGTGTAGCTTGTATTTATCCTTTTTTGCAAAACACCATATCAAAGTAAGTGGAGCAACTTTATTATTTAATTTCAATATTTGGATCTAATCTACTCTGTGCTAATTGATAAGTTTTTTGGTTTTGCTTTTTTTGTAGGTCAGAAAAATCCAGATATGGACGCATTTTCTGCACCCTTGGAATCCATGGAAGACATTGTAGAATTTGGTTTATACTCCAACTGGATGGTAAGCATTTACTTCACTATTTTATCACATTATTTAAGCTTTATTTGCAAACAATTTGCAATCATCTTGTGTCAGAAAGCCAAGAACTTTTACATTGAGATTGCATTTTGCATTACTACAAATTATTGTGTTTCAGTTAAATAAATGTAATACCATCCTCAATCCAGACAATTTCATTTTTGCAGTCAGTAAAAGATGTTATCCTCAGGCCAATTATGGTGAGAAATTTGTGTTCAACTGCTTGATTGTTTCTATGCAATAAATAGAAATTTCACAATGATAAATACAGTTAAAGATCTTGTCAAAGACTTGATTTTACTGCATTTTTGATGTGCATACACTGTATGATGTGCATACACTGAGATTAGTGTGTAAAGGACTTGTGTATTGCTTGGGCCATGGTATGGTTCAGGCAATTTTTAGAAGAACTGCAGGAAGATTCTACCATCCTTGACAAAGTATTGTCAGTTAAATGTTGCATCTTGAGGACATTTCGGCCCTTCTATCAAGAAAGGATTCCATCTGAAGAACTTTGAAGAAGATGTGTGATTTTTATTTATCCTTTTAGGCAAAACATCATATCAAAGTAAGTAGAGCAACTTTATTATTTAATTTCAATATTTGGATCTAATCTACTCTGGGCTAGTTGATAAGTTTTTTGGTTTTGCTTTTTGTAGGTCAGAAAAATCCAGATATGGACGCATTTTCTGCACCCTTGGAATCCATGGAAGACATTGTAGAATTTGGTTAATACTCCAACTGGATGGTAAGCATTTACTTCACTATTTTATCACATTTTTTAAGCTTTATTTGCAAACAATTTGCAATCATCATGTGTCAGAAAGCAAAGAACTTTTACATTGAGATTGCATTTTGTATTACTACAAACTATTGTGTTTCAGTTAAATAAATGTAATACCATCCTCAATCCAGACGATTTCTTTTTTGCAGTCAGTAAAAGATGTTATCCTCAGCAAAATTATGGTGAGAAATTTGTGTTCAACTGCTTGATTGTTTCTGTGCAATACATAGAAATTTCACAATGATAAATACAGTAAAAGATCTTGTCAAAGACTTGATTTTACTGCATTGTTGTGAAATGATGTGCATACACTGAGATTAGTGTGTAAATGACTTGTGCATTGCATGGGCCATGGCATGGTTCAGGAAATTTTTAGAAGAACTGTAGGAAGATTCTACCATCCTTGACAAAGTTTTGTCAGTTAAATGTTGCATCTTGAGAACATTTTGGCCCTTCTATCAAGAAAGGATTCCATCTGAAGAACTTTGAAGAAGATGTGTGACTTTTATTTATCCTGTTTGGCAAAACATCATATCAAAGTAAGTAGAGCAACTTTATTATTTAATTTGAATATTTGGATCTAATCTACTCTGGGCTAGTTGATAAGTTTTTTGGTTTTGCTTTTTGTACGTCAGAACAATCCAGATGTGGAAGCATTTTCTGCACCCTTGGAATCCATGGAAGACATTGTAGAATTTGGTTAATACTCCAACTGGATGGTAAGCATTTACTTCACTATTTTATCACATTTTCAAAGCTTTATTTGCAAACAATTTGCAATCATCATGTGTCAGAAAGTCCAGAGCTTGTACATTGAGATTGCATTTTGCATTACTGCAAAAAATTGTTTTTCAGTTAAATAAATGTAATCCTCAATTCATATGATTTCTTTCTTGCAGTCGGTGAAATATCTTAAGCTCATGTCAATTATGGTGAGAAATTTGTGTTCAAATGCTTGTTTCTGTGCAATACACAGAAATTTCACAATGATAAATACAGTGAAATATCTTGTCAAAGACTTGATTTCACTGCATTGTTGTGTAATTATGTGCATACACTGAGATTAGTGTGTAAAGGACTTGTGTATTGCTTGGGCCATGATATGGTTCAGGCAATTTTAAGAAGAACTGTAGGAAGATTCTACCATCCTTGAGAAAGTATTGTCAGTTAACTGTTACATCTTGAGGACATTTTGGACCTTCCATCAAGAAAGGATTCCATCTGAAGAACTTTGAAGAAGATGTGTGTTAGGGTTCGATTTCCCGTTGCTGCACAAGGGGAGTCTCGAACCCGTCCCGCTGCGGTCTCCCATTCATCTCCGGCCGCAGTAGAGCCTGCTCAGCAGAGACGTCGGTCCAGGCGTCTTGCCCACTCCTCTACTGTGCAGTGACTTGCTGCTGCCTTTCCTGGATCTGCTATTATAGCCAGTGCTGGAGCAGTCGTCTTTGAGACAAAGTCCTGTGTTTTCCCATCTGAGCATGCCCAGAGTGAGATCTCTCATTGGAGATCAGGGGTCACATGTTCAGGTGCTGCAGCGGCTCCTATTGGTCCGCCAGGAAGGTCATGTAGCTATGTTTGTTTGTAACAGCTTCTCATTGGTCCTTGTTCCTGGAAGGTCCTGTAGCTGTTGCTATAAAAGGGTAGCATGGCTGGGCCGTCATGCGCTAATATCAATCATTGTATGCTATGCGCCAGTGTGGTCATGTGTATGTGTGGATAGGGACCCGGCTGAAATAAGCCACTAGAATACCGACTTAATCGGTGAGGAGTTTGGTATGGTAGCTGGTCAGGGTCGGTGTCCTAGATGCCCTAGATTACCGGCATAACCGGTGAGGAGTTTTGATTGCCATATTCAGGGTCTGGCGTTCAGACGCCATAGATTGCGGGTGACTCCCGCGAGGACATTAGCACATGATCACGCTTTATGAACACGTAGCACTTAACTGTGTACCTGAGAGCCTGACAGGACACAGTACTTTTTCTCAGCGGCCCTGTGACATAACAGGGTTCGCTTTCAACGCTAGACAGCGCCCTAGCGTGTTTTCTTTGCCACTCAGTTGTGTCTAGTGAGTGCGCACACATCGCCATATAGCGCTGCGGCTCTCCTTCTAGCCGCTCTGTGGAGTAACAGAGTTCGCACTTATTGCCACAGCGCATTACGGCGTTTATGTTGGCGACTCTGCGGGATAACAGAGTTTGCTACTCACGCCATTTCTACTAGCAGCAGGCTCCGCTTGCACGGTGGACCCCGGGCTGCGAACGCACCTCTCTACTTTATATATTTGGTGCGTTCCGCAGACCCTTAACATAATATTAGCGCCCGGGTCTGGCTAGTAAAATGGTGGATGAACAGCGTCTATCGCAGTGCATCCAGCAGCTGGAGGGTAGGTTGGCAGCTCTTGAGTGCACAACCTCAGCTGTGGATGTTACCGCAGTCGCTGTTCAGGCTGCTAGCGTGGCTACAGCCAGTTTGTCTTCTGCCACCTCTGCCCCTACATTATCCCACCTCCCGCTTCCTGACAAGTTTGCCGGTGATAGCAAGCAATGTCCGGGATTCGTGAGTCAGTGCTCTATACAGCTCGAGCTTCTGGCTGCACATTTTCCCACGGATCGGGCACAAGTGGGTTTTGTACTTTCTCTACTCTCGGGCAGAGCGTTGGAGTGGGCAATGCCGCTGTGGGAGCGCGACGATCGTGTGGTGCGGAGTGCTCCTCGTTTCTTGGAGGCTCTTAAAAAGGTATTTTTAGGACCTCAGGTCACCCACGATACGGCGCTACAACTGATGGCATTGGCACAGGGTTCGTCTTTGGTCAGTCTGTTTTCCGTCCAGTTTCGGACTCTAGCTTCTGAGCTAGATTGGTCTGATAAAGTTCTTATTCCAATCTACTGGCGAGGACTGGCTGACCATGTTAAAGACGCTTTGGCTACCAGGGAGATTCCCGCCACACTGGAGAAGCTTATCTCCATATCTACCCGCATTGACCTCCGTTTTCACGAGCGGAGGTTGGAGCGGGCCCAGTGTAGGCAGAGGTTTCGGTTGGCTCCCACCTTTGCCAAACCTCTCGAATTTCCCGATCTGGCGTCCGAACCCCAAAAGGCCACAGAAGTTCCTCATGCAGGACCTAAGTCTCGGTCCGTCCGAGTATCCGTGGTCTGTAACCGTTGTCAGCAGACAGGACACTATGCCAACAAATGTCCACAGCGATCGGGAAAGCGATCGCGTCTAGTGGCCCTGGGAGGAGGTTCACTAGAGACAGCGGTATTTTCCTCCAAGATGACACTTAAAGGGACAATCACTGTTGGTGCTTCCATTCTCACCGCCAACCTTTGCGTGGACTCAGGAGCAGAGGGGAATTTCATGTCCTCTAGCTTTGCTCGCCGTCATGCAATACCTCTGGTGGCGCTTGACAAATCAGTGACTGTCCGGGTAGTGAATGGGTCGACATTGCCCTCACAAATTACACACCAGACTGTTCCACTTGCATTGTCTGTATCTCCTTCCCATCAGGAACTTATTTCCCTACTCATACTTCCCGAGGGAATAGACGAGATCCTACTAGGTATACCTTGGCTCCGTTTCCACTCCCCACATATAGAGTGGACTTCGGGTAGGATACTGGGTTGGAGTGATGCATGTAGAGGCAGATGTGTCAGGAGTTGCATTCAGGTTACCACTACGGAGTTACCCGCAGATCTTACTCCACTTCCCAAGCACTACTGGTCATATGCAGACGTGTTCTCCAAGAAGGCTGCAGAGACTCTTCCGCCTCATCGCCCCTATGACTGTCCTATCGACCTCTTGCCTGGCGCAGAACCTCCTCGGGGAAGGGTCTATCCCCTCTCTCTTCCTGAGACAGAGGCCATGTCGCAATATATTCAGGAGAACCTGGCAAGAGGGTTTATTAGGAAGTCGGTGTCACCGGCAGGGGTGGGATTTTTCTTCGTGCAGAAGAAAAACGGAGAATTGCGTCCGTGTATTGATGACAGGGGTCTTAACGCCATCACCGTTAAAAACAAGTACCCATTGCCCCTGATTTCTGAGCTTTTTGATAGGCTTCGGGGAGCAAGAGTATTCACTAAACTAGATCTGCGCGGTGCTTATAACCTGATTCGCATTTGTGAGGGGGACGAATGGAAGACGGCTTTTAATACCAGGGATGGGCATTACGAATATCTAGTGATGCCCTTTGGGCTCTGTAATGCTCCAGCCGTTTTCCAAGACTTTGTCAATGACATCTTCCGGGATATGCTCTCCACCTCGGTCGTAGTCTATCTGGATGATACACTCATCTTCTCTCCAGATATTGACTCCCACCGGAGAGATGTCTGCAGAGTCTTCGACCTCTTACGGGCTAATTCCCTCTATGCTAAGTTAGAGAAATGTATGTTTGAGCTGGAGTCTTTACCTTTCCTTGGTTATATCATCTCAACCCAGGGATTGGCTAAACTACAGGCTGTGATGGACTGGCAGGAACCTCACTCTCTAAAAGCGGTGCAGCGCTTTATGGGGTTCATTAATTACTATCGCCAGTTCATTCCGCATTTCTCTACCTTGGTAGCTCCCTTGGTAGCCCTCACCAAGAAGGGAGCAAATCCCAAATTGTGGTCGGAAGAGGTCTCCACAGCTTTCTCTTCTATTAAGTCTTATTTTGCTAGCGCTCCCATCCTACATCGCCCCGATGTTGATAAGCCATTTTTATTGGAGGTGGATGCCTCATCCGTTGGTGCTGGAGCAGTCCTCATCCAAAAGGATGCTCAAGGTCGGAAGCATCCTTGCTTCTTCTTCTCTAAGACCTTCACTTCAGCGGAGAGGAATTATTCCATCGGGGATAGGGAGTTGCTAGCCATGAAGTTGGCCTTCTCTGAGTGGAGACATCTGCTGGAGGGGGCCCGTTTTCCCTTCCAAGTCTTCACCGACCACAAAAATTTGGTGTATCTGCAGACAGCTCAGCGGCTTAACTCTCCCCAGGCCAGATGGTCCTTGTTCTTCTCTCGGTTTAATTTCACACTCCATTTCCTCTCTGGAGAGAAGAACATTCGTGCCAACGCTCCCTCTCGCTCTGTGGTGTCCTCTGAAGAGGAGGTAGAGGAGCCTCGGCTTATTGTTCCCACAGAGAGCCTGAGAACAGTGGCTCCGGTTTCACTAGAGTCTGTGCCCCCGGGCAAGACTTTTGTGCCTACCAATTTGCGACTGGAGGTACTCTCTTGGGCACATTCGTCCAGGGTTGGTGGACATTTTGGGGCAAAGAGGACATCTGAATTGCTGGCGAGGACATATTGGTGACCGCATATGGTCCGTGATGTTGGGGACTATGTTCGGGCGTGTGTCTCCTGCGCCAAAAATAAGTCTCCACGACAACGGCCAGCTGGTTTACTTTATCCTTTGCCGGTGGCAGACAGGCCCTGGGAGATGGTTGGGATGGACTTTGTGGTGGGCTTGCCCAAGTCTCGGGGTTGCACCATCATTTGGGTAATCACCGACCATTTCTCTAAAATGGTGCATCTGGTGCCACTACCACGGTTACCTTCTGCACGGGCTCTGGCAGCGTTGTTCGTTAGGCACATCTTCCGTCTACACGGCATGCCGGACAAAATTGTCAGTGACCGAGGTCCCCAGTTTGCGTCTCGGTTCTGGAGAGAGCTTTGTCGTCTACTCAGTATTGAGTTAAATCTCTCTTCAGCGTATCATCCTGAGACGAATGGGTTGGTAGAGAGGGCCAACCAGACCTTGGTCACCTATCTACGACATTTTGTCTCTGCCAGGCAGGATGACTGGGCATCCTTGCTACCATGGGCTGAGTTTGCATTAAACAATGCTGTGGCTGACTCCACCGGACAGACTCCTTTCCTTCTGAACTACGGTCAGCATCCGCGGGTTCCGGTGCCCATGCCCATGTCTTCCGCCGACTCCAGGGTGGCAGACTGGGCTGTGGAGGCATGGGACATTTGGGACTGTACCCAGGATGCCATTCAGGCGTCCAAGGAGAGGATGAGGTCCTCTGCCGATGCACATCGGCGCCCCGCTCCAACATTTGCTCCTGGGGACTTGGTGTGGCTCTCCGCCCGTAACATCAGGCTGCGAGTTGAGTCCACTAAGTTGGCACCCCGCTACCTGGGTCCTTTCAAGGTCCTCGAGCAGGTTAACCCTGTGGTATACCGTTTGGCTCTTCCACCACGCCTGGGTATCTCCGACACCTTTCATGTATCCCTCCTGAAACCCGTGCTCATGTTCCGGTTTTCTGAGTCATCTGCCGGGACATCGGGTTCATCTGCGGATGACCATGAGGTGAACGCCATCGTAGGGTGTAAGGTGGTACGGGGCAAAAAGTTTTATTTGGTGGACTGGAGGGGCTATGGGCCTGAGGATAGGTCTTGGGAGCCTGCCGAGCATATTCACGCTCCGCAGCTCATCGCTGTCTTTGAGCGCAGCGAGGCCCAAAGAAGGGGGGGCCCTAGGAGGGGGGGGTAATGTTAGGGTTCGATTTCCCGCTGCTGCACAAGGGGAGTCTCGAACCAGTCCCGCTGCGGTCTCCCATTCATCTCCGGCCGCAGTGGAGCCTGCTCAGCAGAGACGTCAGTCCAGGCGTCTTGCCCACTCCTCTACTGTGCAGTGACTTGCTGCTGCCTTTCCTGGATCTGCTATTATAGCCAGTGCTGGAGCTGTCGTCTTTGAGACAAAGTCCTGCGTTTTCCCATCTGAGCATGCCCAGAGTGAGATCTCTCATTGGAGATCAGGGGTCACATGTTCAGGTGCTGCAGCGGCTCCTATTGGTCCGCCAGGAAGGTCATGTAGCTACATTTGTTTGTAACAGCTTCTCATTGGTCCTTGTTCCTGGAAGGTCCTGTAGCTGTTGCTATAAAAGGGTTGCATGGCTGGGCCGCCATGCGCTAATATCAATCATTGTATGCTATGCGCCACTGTGGTCATGTGTATGTGTGGATAGGGACCCGGCTGAAATAAGCCACTAGAATACCGACTTAATCGGTGAGGAGTTTGGTATGGTAGCTGGTCAGGGTCGGTGTCCTAGATGCCCTAGATTACCGGCATAACCGGTGAGGAGTTTTGATTGCCATATTCAGGGTCTGGCGTTCAGACGCCATAGATTGCGGGTGACTCCCGCGAGGACATTAGCACATGATCACGCTTTATGAACGCGTAGCACTTAACTGTGTACCTGAGAGCCTGACAGGACACAGTACTTTTTCTCAGCGGCCCTGTGACGTAACAGGGTTCACTTTCAACGCTAGACAGCGCCCTAGCGTGTTTTCTTTGCCACTCAGTTGTGTCTAGTGAGTGCGCACACATCGCCATATAGCGCTGCGGCTCTCCTTCTAGCGGCTCTGTGGAGTAACAGAGTTCGCACTTATTGCCAAAGCGCATTACGGCGTTTATGTTGGCGACTCTGCGGGATAACAGAGTTTGCTTCTCGCACCATTTCTACTAGCAGCAGGCTCCGCTTGCACGGTGGACCCCGGGCTGCGAACGCACCTCTCTACTTTATATATTTGGTGCGTTCCGCAGACCCTTAACAATGTGTAGCTTGTATTTATCCTTTTTTGCAAAACACCATATCAAAGTAAGTGGAGCAACTTTATTATTTAATTTCAATATTTGGATCTAATCTGCTCTGTGCTAATTGATAAGTTTTTTGATTTTGCTTTTTTTGTAGGTCAGAAAAATCCAGATATGGACGCATTTTCTGCACCCTTGGAATCCATGGAAGACATTGTAGAATTTGGTTAATACTCTAACTGGATGGTAAGCATTTACTTCACTATTTTATCACATTTTTTAAGCTTTATTTGCAAACAATTTGCAATCACCTTGTGTCAGAAAGCCAAGAACTTTTACATTGAGATTGCATTTTGCATTACTACAAATTATTGTGTTTCAGTTAAATAAATTTAATACCATCCTGAATCCAGACGATTTCTTTTTTGCAGTCGCTGAAATATGTTATCCTCAGGTCAATTATGGTGAGAAATTTGTGTTCAACTGCTTGATTGTTTCTGTGCAATACACAGAAATTTCACAATGATAAATACAGTAAAAGATCTTGTCAAAGACTTGATTTTACTGCATTTTGTGAAACTGATGTGCATACACGAGATTAGTGTGTAAAGGACTTGTGTATTGCATGGGCCATGGCATGTTCGGGCAATTTTTAGAAGAACTGTAGGAAAATTCTACCATACTTGACAAAGCATTGTCAGTTAAATGTTGCATCTTGAGGACATTTTGGACCTTCTATCAAGAAGGATTCCATCAGAAGAACTTTGAAGAAGATGTGTGCTTTTATTTTACTTTTTTCAAAACACATATCAAAGTAAGTGGAGCATCTTTATTATTAATTTCAATATTTGGATCTAATCTACTCTGTGCTAATTGATAAGTTTTTTGGTTTTGCTTTTTTGTAGGTCAGAAAATCCAGATATGGACGCATTTTCTGCACACTTGGAATCCATGGAAGACATTGTAGAATTTGGTTAATACTCCAACTGGATGGTAAGCATTTACTTCACTATTTTATCATATTTCCAAACTTTATTTGCAAACAATTTGCAATCATCATGTGTCAGAAAGCCAAGAGCTTTTACATTGAGATTGCATTTTGCATTTCTACAAAATATTGTTTTCAGTTAAATAAATTTAAACCTCCTCAATCCAGACGATTTCTTTTTTGCAGTCGCTGAAATATGTTATACCTCAGCCAATTATGGTGAGAAATTTGTGTTCAACTGCTTGATTGTTTCTGTGCAATACAGAAATTTCACAATGATAAATACAGTAAATAATCTTGTCAAAGACTTGATTTCACTGCATTGTTGTGTAATTATGTGCATACACTGAGATTAGTGTGTAAAGGACTTGTGTATTGCTTGGGCCATGGTATGGTTCAGGCAATTTTAAGAAGAACTGTAGGAAGATTCTACCATCCTTGAAAGTATTGTCAGTTAACTGTTACATCTTGAGGACATTTTGGACCTTCTATCAAGAAAGGATTCCACTGAAGAACTTTGAAGAAGATGTGTACTTGTATTTATCCTTTTGGCAAACACCATATCAAAGTAAGTGGAGCACTTTATTATTAATTTCAATATTTGGATCTAATCTACTCTGTGCTAATTGATACGTTTTTTGGTTTTGCTTTTTTGTAGTCAGAACAATCCAGATGTGGAAGCATTTTCTGCACCCTTGAATTCCATGGAAGACATTGTAGAATTTGGTTAATACTCAACTGGATGGTAAGCATTTACTTCACTATTTTATCACATTTCAAAGCTTTATTTGCAACAATTTGCAATATCATGTGTCAGAAACCAAGAGCTTTTACATTGAGATTGCATTTTGCACTACTACAAAATATTGTGTTTCAGTGAAATAAATTTAATACCATCCTCAATCCAGACATTCTATTTTGCAGTCGCTGAAATATGTTATCCTCAAGCCAATTATGGTGAGAAATTTGTGTTCAACTGCTTGATTGTTTCTGTGCAATACACAGAAATTTCACAATGATAAATACAGTAAAAATCTTGTCAAAGACTTGATTTTACTGCATTGTTTGAAATGATGTGCATACACTGAGATTAGTGTGTAAAGGACTTGTGTATTGCATGGGCCATGACATGTTCAGGCAATTTTTAGAAGAACTGTAGGAAGATTCTACATCCTTGACAAAGATTGTCAGTTAATTGTTATATCTTGAGGACATTTTGGAAATTCAATCAAGAAAGGATTCCACCTGAAGAACTTTGAAGAAGAGTGTGACTTTTATTTATTCTTTTGCAAAACACCATATCAAAGTAAGTAGAGCAACTTTATTATATAATTTCAATATTTGGATCTAATCTACTCTGTGCTAATTGATAAGTTTTTGGTTTTGCTTTTTGTAGTCAGAAAAATCCAGATTGGACGCATTTTCTGCACCTTGGAATCCATGGAAGACATTGTAGAATTTGGTTAATACTCCAACTGGATGATAAGCATTTACTTCACTATTTTATCACATTTTTAAGCTTTATTTGCAAACAATTTGCAATCATCTGTGTCAGAAAGCAAGAACTTTTACATTGAGATTGCATTTTGTATTACTACAAATTATTGTGTTTCAGTTAAATAAATTTAATACCATCCTGAATCCAGACGATTTCTTTTTTGCAGTCGCTGAAATATGTTATCCTCAGCCAATTATGGTGAGAAATTTGTGTTCACTGCTTGATTGTTTCTCTGCAATACACAGAAATTTCACAATGATAAATACAGTAAAAGATCTTGTCAAAGACTTGATTTTACTGCATTTTACTGAAATGATGTGCATACACTGAGATTAGTATGTAAGGACTTGTGTATTGCATGGGCCATGGCATGTTTCGGCAATTTTAGAAGAACTGTAGGAAATTCTACCATACTGACAAAGCATTGTCAGTTAATGTTCATCTTGAGGATATTTTGACCTTCTATCAAGAATGGATTCCATCAGTAGAACTTGAAGAAGATAGTGGCTTTTATTATCCTTTTTTCAAAACATATCAAATTAAGTGGAGCATCTTTATTATTTAATTTCAATATTTGGATCTAATCTACTCTGGCTATTGATAAGTTTTTTGGTTTGCTTTTTGTACGTCAACAATCCAGATGTGGAAGCATTTTCTGCACCCTTGAATCCATGAAGACATTGTAGAATTTGGTTAATACTCTAACTGATGGTAAGCATTTACTTCACTATTTTATCACATTTTCAAGCTTTATTTGCAAACAATTTGCAATCATCATGTGTCAGAAAGCAAGCTTTTACATTGAGATTGCATTTTGCATTACTACAAACTTCATGTTTCAGTGAAATAAATTTAATACCTTCCTCAATCCAGACGATTTCTTTTTTTTTTGCAGTCGCTGAAATATGTTATCCTCAAGCCAATTATGGTGAGAAATTTGTGTTCAACTGCTTGATTGTTTCTGTGCAATACACAGAAATTTCACAATGATAAATACAGTAAAAATCTTGTCAAAGACTTGATTTTACTGCATTTTTACGAAATATGTGCATACACGAGATTAGTGTGTAAAGGACTTGTGTATTGCATGGGCCATGGATGTTTCTGGCAATTTTTAGAAGAACTGTAGGAAATTCTACCATACTTGAAAAAGCATTGTCAGTTAAATGTTGCATCTTGAGGACATTTTGGAACTTCTATCAAGAAAGGATTCAATCAGAAAAACTTTGAAGAAGATGTGTGGCTTTTATTTATCCTTTTTCAAAACATATCAAATAAGTGGAACAACTTTATTATTTAATTTCAATATTTTGATCTAATCTACTCTGTGCTAATTGATAAGTTTTTTTTTTTGCTTTTTTGAGGTCAGAATAATCCAGATTGGAAGCATTTTCTGCACTCTTGGAATCCTGGAAGACATTGTAGAATTTGGTTAATACTCCAATTGGATGGTAAGCATTTACTTCGCTATTCTATCACATTTTCAAAGCTTTATTTGCAAACAATTTGCAATCATCATGTGTCAGAAAGCCAAGAGCTTTTACATTGAGATTGCATTTTGCATTACTACAAACTATTGTGTTTCAGTTAAATAAATGTAATACCATCCTCAATCCAGACGATTTCTTTTTTGCAGTCAGTAAAAGATGTTATCCTCAGGCCAATTATGGTGAGAAATTTGTGTTCAACTGCTTGATTGTTTCTATGCAATACATAGAAATTTCACAATGATAAATACAGTAAAAGATCTTGTCAAAGACTTGATTTTACTGCATTGTTGTGAAATGATGTGCATACACTGAGATTAGTGTGTAAATGACTTGTGCATTGCATGGGCCATGGCATGGTTCAGTCAATTTTTAGAAGAACTGTAGGAAGATTCTACCATCCTTGACAAAGTATTGTCAGTTAAATGTTGCATCTTGAGGACATTTTGGCCCTTCTATCAAGAAAGGATTCCATCTGAAGAACTTTGAGAAGATGTGTGACTTTTATTTATCCTGTTTGGCAAAAATCATATCAAAGTAAGTAGAGCAACTTTATTATTTAATTTCAATATTTGGATCTAATCTACTCTGGGCTAGTTGATAAGTTTTTTGGTTTTGCTTTTTGTACGTCAGAACAATCCAGATGTGGAAGCATTTTCTGCACCCTTGGAATCCATGGAAGACATTGTAGAATTTGGTTAATACTCCAACTGGATGGTAAGCATTTACTTCACTATTTTATCACATTTTCAAAGCTTTATTTGCAAACAATTTGCAATCATCATGTGTCAGAAAGCAAAGAGCTTTTACATTGAGATTGCATTTTGCATTACTACAAACTCTTATGTTTCAGTGAAGTAAATTTTAATACTTCCTCAATCCAGACGATTTCTTTTTTGCAGTCGCTGAAATATGTTATCCTCAGGCCAATTATGGTGAGAAATTTGTGTTCAACTGCTTGATTGTTTCTGTGCAATACACAGAAATTTCACAATGATAAATACAGTGAAATATCTTGTCAAAGACTTGATTTCACTGCATTGTTGTGAAATTATGTGCATACACTGAGATTAGTGTGTAAAGGACTTGTGTATTGCTTGGGCCATGGTATGGTTCAGGCAATTTTTAGAAGAACTGTAGGAAGATTCTACCATCCTTGAGAAAGTATTGTCAGTTAAATGTTACATCTTGAGGACATTTTGGACCTTCTATCAAGAAAGGATTCCATCTGAAGAACTTTGAAGAAGATGTGTGCTTTTATTTATTCTTTGCAAGACACCATTTCAAAGTAAGTAGAGCAACTTTATTATTTAATTTCAATATTTGGATCTAATCTACTCTGTGCTAAATGATAAGTTTTTTGGTTTTGCTTTTTTTGTAGGTCAGAAAAATCCAGATATGGAACGCATTTTCTGCACCCTTGGAATCCATGGAAGACATTGTAGAATTTGGTTAATACTCCAACTGGATGGTAAGCATTTACTTCACTATTTATCACATTTTTTAAGCTTTATTTGCTAACAATTTGCAATCATCTTGTGTCAGAAAGCCAAGAACTTTTACATTGAGATTGCATTTTGTATTACTACAAACTATTGTGTTTCAGTTAAATAAATGTAATACCATCCTCAATCCAGACGATTTCTTTTTTGCAGTCAGTAAAAGATGTTATCCTCAGCCCAATTATGGTGAGAAATTTGTGTTCAACTGCTTGATTGTTTCTGTGCAATACATAGAAATTTCACAATGATAAATACAGTAAAAGATCTTGTCAAAGACTTGATTTTACTGCATTGTTGTGAAATGATGTGCATACACTGAGATTAGTGTGTAAATGACTTGTGCATTGCATGGGCCATGGTATGGTTCAGTCAATTTTTAGAAGAACTGTAGGAAGATTCTACCATCCTTGACAAAGTATTGTCAGTTAAATGTTGCATCTTGAGGACATTTTGGCCCTTCTATCAAGAAAGGATTCCATCTGAAGAACTTTGAAGAAGATGTGTGACTTTTATTTATCCTGTTTGGCAAAACATCATATCAAAGTAAGTAGAGCAACTTTATTATTTAATTTCAATATTTGGATCTAATCTGCTCTGGCTAGTTGATAATTTTTGGTTTTGCTTTTTGTACGTCAGAACAATCCAGATGTGGAAGCATTTTCTGCACCCTTGGAATCCATGGAAGACATTGTAGAATTTGGTTAATACTCCAACTGGATGGTAAGCATTTACTTCACTATTTTATCACATTTTCAAAGCTTTATTTGCAAACAATTTGCAATCATCATGTGTCAGAAAGTCCAGAGCTTGTACATTGAGATTGCATTTTGCATTACTGCAAAAAATTGTTTTTCAGTTAAATAAATGTAATCCTCAATTCAGATGATTTCTTTTTTGCAGTCGGTGAAATATCTTAAGCTCATTTCAATTATGGTGAGAAATTTGTGTTCAAATGCTTGTTTCTGTGCAATACACAGAAATTTCACAATGATAAATACAGTGAAATATCTTGTCAAAGACTTGATTTCACTGCATTGTTGTGTAATTATGTGCATACACTGAGATTAGTGTGTAAAGGACTTGTGTATTGCTTAGGCCATGGTATGGTTCAGGCAATTTTAAGAAGAACTGGAGGAAGATTCTACCATCCTTGAGAAAGTATTGTCAGTTAACTGTTACATCTTGAGGACATTTTGGACCTTCCATCAAGAAAGGATTCCATCTGAAGAACTTTGAAGATGTGTGTTAGAGTTCGATTTCCCGCTGCTGCACAAGGGAGTCTCGAACCCGTCCCGCTGCGGTCTCCCATTCATCTCCGGCCGCAGTGGAGCCTGCTCAGCAGAGACATCGGTCCAGGCATCTTGCCCACTCCTCTACTGTGCAGTGACTTGCTGCTGCCTTTCCTGGATCTGCTATTATAGCCAGTGCTGGAGCAGTCGTCTTTGAGACAAAGTCCTGCGTTTTCCCATCTGAGCATGCCCAGAGTGAGATCTCTCATTGGAGATCAGGGGTCACATGTTCAGGTGCTGCAGCGGCTCCTATTGGTCCGCCAGGAAGGTCATGTAGCTACGTTTGTTTGTAACAGCTTCTCATTGGTCCTTGTTCCTTTAAGGTCCTGTAGCTGTTGCTATAAAAGGGTAGCATGGCTGGGCCGCCATGCGCTAATATCAATCATTGTATGCTATGCGCCAGTGTGGTCATGTGTATGTGTGGATAGGGACCCGGCTGAAATAAGCCACTAGAATACCAACTTAATCGGTGAGGAGTTTGGTATCGTAGCTGGTCACGGTCGGTGTCCTAGATGCCCTAGATTACCGGCATAACCGGTGAGGAGTTTTGATTGCCATATTCAGGGTCTGGCGTTCAGACGCCATAGATTGCGGGTGACTCCCGCGAGGACATTAGCACATTATCACGCTTTATGAACACGTAGCACTTAACTGTGTACCTGAGAGCCTGACAGGACACAGTACTTTTTCTCAGCGGCCCTGTGACATAACAGGGTTCGCTTTCAACGCTAGACAGCGCCCTAGCGTTTCTTTGCCACTCAGTTGTGTCTAGTGAGTGCGCACACATCGCCATATAGCGCTGCGGCTCTCCTTCTAGCGGCTCTGTGGAGTAACAGAGTTCGCACTTATTGCCACAGCGCATTACGGCGTTTATGTTGGCGACTCTGCGGGATAACAGAGTTTGCTTCTCACGCCATTTCTACTAGCAGCAGGCTCCGCTTGCACGGTGGATCCCGGGCTGCGAACGCACCTCTCTACTTTATATATTTGGTGCGTTCCTCAGACCCTTAACATAATATTAGCGCCCGGGTCTGGCTAGTAAAATGGCGGATGAACAGCGTCTATCGCAGTACATCCAGCAGCTGGAGGATAGGTAGGCGGCTCTTGAGTGCACAACCTCAGCTGTGGATGTTACCGCAGTCGCTGTTCAGGCTGCTAGCGTGGCTACAGCCAGTTTGTCTTCTGCCACCTCTGCCCCTACATTATCCCACCTCCCGCTTCCTGACAAGTTTGCCGGTGATAGCAAGCAATGTCGGGGATTCGTGAGTCAGTGCTCTATACAGCTCGAGCTTCTGGCTGCACATTTTCCCACGGATCGGGCACAAGTGGGTTTTGTACTTTCTCTACTCTCGGGCAGAGTGTTGGAGTGGGCAACGCCGCTGTGGGAGCGCGACGATCGTGTGGTGCGGAGTGCTCCTCGTTTCTTGGAGGCTCTTAAAAAGGTCTTTTTAGGACCTCAGGTCACCCACGATACGGCGCTACAACTGCTGGCATTGGCACAGGGTTCGTCTTTGGTCAGTCTGTTTTCCGTCCAGTTTCGGACTCTAGCTTCTGAGCTAGATTGGTCTGATAAAGTTCTTATTCCAATCTACTGGCGAGGACTGGCTGACCATGTTAAAGACGCTTTGGCTACCAGGGAAATTCCCGCCACACTGGAGAAGCTTATCTCCATAACTACCCGCATTGACCTCCGTTTTCACGAGCGGAGGTTGGAGCGGGCCCAGTGTAGGCAGAGGTTTTGTTTGGCTCCCACCTTTGCCAAACCTCTCGAATTTCCCGATCTGGCGTCCGAACCCCAAAAGGCCACAGAAGTTCCTCATGCAGGACCTAAGTCTCGGTCCGTCCAAGTATCCGTGGTCTGTAACCGTTGTCAGCAGACAGGACACTATGCCAACAAATGTCCACAGCGATCGGGAAGCGATCGCGTCTAGTGGCCCTGGGAGAGGTTCACTAGAGACAGCGGTATTTTCCTCCAAGATGACACTTAAAGGGACAATCACTGTTGGTACTTCCATTCTCACCGCCAACCTTTGCGTGGACTCAGGAGCAGAGGGGAATTTCATGTCCTCTAGCTTTGCTCGCCGTCATGCAATACCTCTGGTGGCGCTTGGCAAATCAGTGACTGTCCGGGTAGTGAATGGGTCGACATTGCCCTCACAAATTACACACCAGACTGTTCCACTTGCATTGTCTGTATCTCCTTCCCATCAGGAACTTATTTCCCTACTCATACTTCCCGAGGGAATAGACGAGATCCTACTAGGTATATCTTGGCTCCGTTTCCACTCCCCACATATAGAGTGGACTTCGGGTAGGATACTGGGTTGGAGTGATGCATGTAGAGGCAGATGTGTCAGGAGTTGCGTTCAGGTTACCACTACGGAGTTACCCGCAGATCTTACTCCACTTCCCAAGCACTACTGGTCATATGCAGACGTGTTCTCCAAGAAGGCTGCAGAGACTCTTTGCCTCATAGCCCCTATGACTGTCCTATCGACCTCTTGCCTGGCGCAGAACCTCCTCGGGGAAGGGTCTATCCCCTCTCTCTTCCTGAGACAGAGGCCATGTCGCAATATATTCAGGAGAACCTGGCAAGAGGGTTTATTAGGAAGTCGGTGTCACCGGCAGGGGCGGGATTTTTCTTCGTGCAGAAGAAAAACGGAGAATTGCGTCCGTGTATTGATTACAGGGGTCTTAACACCATCACCGTTAAAAACAAGTACCCATTGCCCCTGATTTCTGAGCTTTTTGATAGGCTTCGGGGAGCAAGAGTATTCACTAAACTAGATCTGCGCGGTGCTTATAACCTGATTCGCATCCGTGAGG
Source organism: Oophaga sylvatica (assembly GCA_033576555.1). Taxonomy (NCBI): domain Eukaryota; kingdom Metazoa; phylum Chordata; class Amphibia; order Anura; family Dendrobatidae; genus Oophaga; species Oophaga sylvatica. The sequence goes on from JARQOD010000149.1 coordinate 48,737, forward strand.
GGGACAAATGGAAGACGGCTTTTAATACCAGGGATGGGCATTACGAATATCTAGTGATGCCCTTTGGGCTCTGTAATGCTCCAGCCGTTTTCCAAGATTTTGTCAATGACATCTTCCGGGATATGCTCTCCACCTCGGTCGTAGTCTATCTGGATGATACACTCATCTTCTCTCCAGATATTGACTCCCACCGGAGGGATGTTGGCAGGGTCTTCGACCTCCTACGGGCAAATTCCCTTTACGCAAAGTTGGAGAAATGTGTGTTTGAGCAGGAGTCCTTACCTTTCCTGGGCTATATCATCTCCGCCCAGGGATTGGCTATGGATCCTGCCAAACTACAGGCGGTGATGGACTGGCAAGAACCCCACTCTCTAAAGGCGGTGCAGCGCTTTATGGGGTTCATTAATTACTACCGTCAGTTCATTCCCCACTTCTCAACTTTGGTAGCTCCCGTGGTTGCCCTTACCAAAAAGGGAGCTAATCCCAAATTGTGGTCTGAAGAGGTCTCCAAGGCCTTCACGTCTATTAAGTCTCATTTCGCTAGAGCTCCCATCCTACATCGCCCCGATGTTGATAAGCCATTTATATTGGAGGTGGATGCCTCGTCCGTTGGTGCTGGAGCAGTCCTCTTCCAAAAGGATGCTCAAGGTCGGAAGCATCCATGCTTCTTTTTCTCCAAGACCTTCACACCAGCAGAGAGGAATTATTCCATCGGGGATAGGGAGTTGCTAGCCATGAAGTTGGCCTTCTCTGAGTGGAGACATCTGCTGGAGGGGGCCCGTTTTCCCTTCCAAGTCTTCACCGACCACAAAAATTTGGTGTATCTGCAGACAGCTCAACGGCTTAACTCTCGCCAGGCCAGATGGTCCTTGTTCTTCTCTCGGTTTAATTTCACACTCCATTTCCTCTCTGGAGAGAAGAACATTCGTGCCAACGCTCTCTCTCGCTCTGTGGTGTCCTCTGAAGAGGAGGTAGAGGAGCCTCGGCTTATTGTTCCCACAGAGAGCCTGAGAACAGTGGCTCCGGTTTCACTAGAGTCTGTGCCCCCGGGCAAGACTTTTGTGCCTACCAATTTGCGACCGGAGGTACTCTCTTGGGCACATTCGTCCAGGGTTGGTGGACATTTTGGGGCAAAGAGGACATCTGAATTGCTGGCGAGGACATATTGGTTACCGCATATGGTCCGTGATGTTGGGGACTATGTTCGGGCGTGTGTCTCCTGCGCCAAAATAAGTCTCCACGACAACGGCCAGCTGGTTTACTTTATCCTTTGCCGGTGGCAGACAGGCCCTGGGAGATGGTTGGGATGGACTTTGTGGTGGGCTTGCCCAAGTCTCGGAGTTGCACCATCATTTGGGTAATCACCGACCATTTCTCTAAAATGGTGCATCTGGTGCCACTACCACGGTTACCTTCTGCACGGGCTCTGGCAGCGTTGTTCGTTAGGCACAACTTCCGTCTACACGGCATGCCGGACAAAATTGTCAGTGACCGAGGTCCCCAGTTTGCGTCTCGGTTCTGGAGAGAGCTTTGTCGTCTACTCAGTATTGAGTTAAATCTCTCTTCAGCGTATCATCCTGAGACGAATGGGTTGGTAGAGAGGGCCAACCAGACCTTGGTCACCTATCTACGACATTTTGTCTCTGCCAGGCAGGATGACTGGGCATCCTTGCTACCATGGGCAGAGTTTGCATTAAACAATGCTGTGGCTTACTCCACCGGACAGACTCCTTTCCTTCTGAACTACGGTCAGCATCCGCGGGTTCCAGTGCCCATGCCCGTGTCTTCCGCCGACTCCAGGGTGGCAGACTGGGCTGTGGAGGCACGGGACATTTGGGACTGTACCCAGGATGCCATTCAGGCGTCCAAGGAGAGGATGAGGTCCTCTGCCGATGCACATCGGCGCCCCGCTCCAACATTTGCTCCTGGGGACTTGGTGTGGCTCTCCGCCCGTAACATCAGGCTGCGAGTTGAGTCCACTAAGTTGGCACCCCGCTACCTGGGTCCTTTCAAGGTCCTCGAGCAGGTTAACCCTGTGGTATACCGTTTGGCTCTTCCACCACGCCTGGGTATCTCCGACACCTTTCATGTATCCCTCCTGAAACCCATGCTCATGTCCTGGTTTTCTGAGTCATCTGCCGGGACATCGGGTTCATCTGCGGATGACCATGAGGTGAACGCCATCGTAGGGTGTAAGGTGGTACGGGGCAAAAAGTTTTATTTGGTGGACTGGAGGGGCTATGGGCCTGAGGATAGGTCTTGGGAGCCTGCCGAGCATATTCACGCTCCGCAGCTCATCGCTGTCTTTGAGCGCAGCGAGGCCCAAAGAAGGGGGGGCCCTAGGAGTGGGGGTAATGTTAGGGTTCGATTTCCCGCTGCTGCACAAGGGGAGTCTCGAACCCGTCCTGCTGCGGTCTCCCATTCATCTCCGGCCGCAGTGGAGCCTGCTCAGCAGAGACGTCGGTCCAGGCGTCTTGCCCACTCCTCTACTGTGCAGTGACTTGCTGCTGCCTTTCCTGGATCTGCTATTATAGTCAGTGCTGGAGCAGTCGTCTTTGAGACAAAGTCCTGCGTTTTCCCATCTGAGCATGCCCAGAGTGAGATCTCTCATTGGAGATCAGGGGTCACATGTTCAGGTGCTGCAGCGGCTCCTATTGGTCCGCCAGGAAGGTCATGTAGCTACGTTTGTTTGAAACAGCTTCTCATTGGTCCTTGTTCCTGGAAGGTCCTGTAGCTGTTGCTATAAAAGGGTTGCATGGCTGGGCCGCCATGCGCTAATATCAATCATTGTATGCTATGCGCCAGTGTGGTCATGTGTATGTGTGGATAGGGACCCGGCTGAAATAAGCCACTAGAATACCGACTTAATCGGTGAGGAGTTTGGTATGGTAGCTGGTCAGGGTCGGTGTCCTAGATGCCCTAGATTACCGGCATAACCGGTGAGGAGTTTTGATTGCCATATTCAGGGTCTGGCGTTCAGACGCCATAGATTGTGGGTGACTCCCGCGAGGACATTAGCACATGATCACGCTTTATGAACGCGTAGCACTTAACTGTGTACCTGAGAGCCTGACAGGACACAGTACTTTTTCTCAGCGGCCCTGTGACGTAACAGGGTTCGCTTTCAACGCTAGACAGCGCCCTAGCTGTTTTTCTTTGGCACTCAGTTGTGTGAGTGCGCACACATCGCCATATAGCGCTGCGGCTCTCCTTCTAGCGGCTCTGTGGAGTAACAGAGTTCGCACTTATTGCCAAAGCGCATTACGGCGTTTATGTTGGCGACTCTGCGGGATAACAGAGTTTGCTTCTCGCGCCATTTCTACTAGCAGCAGGCTCCACTTGCACGGTGGACCCCGGGCTGCGAACGCACCTCTCTACTTTATATATTTGGTGAGTTCCACAGACCCTTAACAATGTGTAGCTTGTATTTATCCTTTTTTGCAAAACACCATATCAAAGTAAGTGGAGCAACTTTATTATTTCATTTCAATATTTGGATCTAATCTACTCTGTGCTAATTTATAAGTTTTTTGGTTTTGCTTTTTTGAAGGTCAGAAAAATCCAGATATGGACGCATTTTCTGCACCCTTGGAATCCATGGAAGACATTGTAGAATTTGGTTAATACTCCAACTGGATGGTAAGCATTTACTTCACTATTTTATCACATTTTTTAAGCTTTATTTGCAAACAATTTGCAATCATCTTGTGTCAGAAAGCCAAGAACTTTTACATTGAGATTGCATTTTGCATTACTACAAATTATTGTGTTTCAGTTAAATAAATTTAATACCATCCTGAATCCAGACGATTTCTTTTTTGCAGTCGCTGAAATATGTTATCCTCAGGCCAATTATGGTGAGAAATTTGTGTTCAACTGCTTGATTGTTTCTGTGCAATACACAGAAATTTCACAATGAGAAATATAGTAAAAAGTCTTGTCAAAGACTTGATTTTACTGCATTGTTGTGAAATGATGTGCATACACACAGGTTAGTGTGTAAAGGACTTGTATATTGCATGGGCCATGGCATGTTTCAGGCACTTTTTAGAAGAACTGTAGGAAGATTCTTCCATTCTTGACAAAGTATTGTCAGTTAAATGTTGCATCTTGAGGAGATTTTGGACCTTCTATCAAGAATGGATTCCATCAGTAGAACTTTGAAGAAGATAGGTGGCTTTTATTTATCCTTTTCGGCAAAACACCATATCCAAGTAAGTGGAACAACTTTATTATTTAATTTCAATATTTTGATCTAATCTACTCTGGGCTAATTGATAAGTTTTTTTATTTTGCTTTTTTGAAGGTCAGAATAATCCAGATGTGGAAGCATTTTCTGCACCCTTGGAATCCGTGGAAGACATTGTAGAATTTGGTTAATACTCCAATTGGATGGTAAGCATTTACTTCGCTATTCTATCACATTTTCAAAGATTTATTTGCAAACAATTTGCAATCATCATGTGTCAGAAAGCCAAGAGCTTTTACATTGAGATTGCATTTTGCATTACTACAAACTATTGTGTTTCAGTTAAATAAATGTAATACCATCCTCAATCCAGACGATTTCTTTTTTGCAGTCAGTAAAAGATGTTATCCTCAGCCCAATTATGGTGAGAAATTTGTGTTCAACTGCTTGAATTGTTTCTATGCAATACATAGAATTTTCACAATGATAAATACAGTAAAAGATCTTGTCAAAGACTTGATTTTACTGCATTGTTGTGAAATGATGTGCATATACTGAGATTAGTGTGTAAAGGACTTGTGTATTGCTTGGGCCATGGTATGGTTCAGGCAATTTTTAGAAGAACTGTAGGAAGATTCTACCATCCTTGACAAAGTATTGTCAGTTAAATGTTGCATCTTGAGGACATTTTGGCCCTTCTATCAAGAAAGGATTCCATCTGAAGAACTTTGAAGAAGATCAGTGACTTTTATTTATCCTTTTTGGCAAAACACCATATCAAAGTAAGTAGAGCAACTTTATCATATAATTTCAATATTTGGATCTGATCTACTCTGGGCTAGTTGATAAGTTTTTTGGTTTTGCTTTTTTTGTAGGTCAGAAAAATCCAGATATGGACTCATTTTCTGCACACTTGGAATCCATGGAAGACATTGTAGAATTTGGTTAATACTCCAACTGGATGGTAAGCATTTACTTCACTATTTTATCACATTTTCAAAGCTTTATTTGCAAACAATTTGCAATCATCATGTGTCAGAAAGCAAAGAGCTTTTACATTGAGATTGCATTTTGCATTACTACAAACTCTTATGTTTCAGTGAAATAAATTTAATACCTTCCTCAATCCAGACGATTTCTTTTTTGCAGTCGCTGAAATATGTTATCCTCAAGCCAATCATGGTGAGAAATTTGTGTTCAACTGCTTGATTGTTTCTGTGCAATACACAGAAATTTCACAATGATAAATACAGTAAAAGATCTTGTCAAAGACTTGATTTTACTGCATTTTTACTGAAATGATGTGCATACACAGAGATTAGTGTGTAAAGGACTTGTGTATTGCATGGGCCATGGCATGTTTCGGGCAATTTTTAGAAGAACTGTAGGAAAATTCTACCATACTTGACAAAGCATTGTCAGTTAAATGTTGCATCTTGAGGAGATTTTGGACCTTCTATCAAGAAAGGATTCCATCAGAAAAACTTTGAAGAAGATGTGTGGCTTTATTTATCCTTTTTTCAAAACATCATATCAAAGTAAGTGGAGCATCTTTATTATTTTTATTTCAATATTTGGATCTAATCTACTCTGTGCTAATTGATAAGTTTTTTTATTTTGCTTTTTTGAAGGTCAGAATAATCCAGATGTGGAAGCATTTTCTGCACTCTTGGAATCCGTGGAAGACATTGTAGAATTTGGTTAATACTCCAATTGGATGGTAAGCATTTACTTTGCTATTCTATCACATTTTCAAAGCTTTATTTGCAAACAATTTGCAATCATCATGTGTCAGAAAGCCAAGAGCTTTTACATTGAGATTGCATTTTGCACTACTACAAAATATTGTGTTTCAGTGAAATAAATTTAATACCATCCTCAATCCAGACAATATCTATTTTGCAGTCGCTGAAATATGTTATCCTCAAGCCAATTATGGTGAGAAATTTGTGTTCAACTGCTTGATTGTTTCTGTGCAATACACAGAAATTTCACAATGATAAATACAGTAAAAGATCTTGTCAAAGACTTGATTTTACTGCATTGTTGTGAAATGATGTGCATACACTGAGATTAGTGTGTAAAGGACTTCTGTATTGCATGGGCCATGGCATGGTTCAGGCAATTTTTAGAAGAACTGTAGGAATATTCTACCATCCTTGACAAAGTATTGTCAGTTAAATGTTATATCTTGAGGACATTTTGGAAATTCAATCAAGAAAGGATTCCACCTGAAGAACTTTGAAGAAGATGTGTGACTTTTATTTATTCTTTTGGCAAAACACCATATCAAAGTAAGTAGAGCAACTTTATTATTTAATTTCAATATTTGGATCTAATCTACTCTGTGCTAATTGATAAGTTTTTTGGTTTTGCTTTTTTTGTAGGTCAGAAAAATCCAGATATGGACGCATTTTCTGCACCCTTGGAATCCATGGAAGACATTGTAGAATTTGGTTAATACTCCAACTGGATGGTAAGCATTTACTTCACTATTTTATCACATTTTTTAAGCTTTATTTGCAAACAATTTGCAATCATCTTGTGTCAGAAAGCCAAGAACTTTTACATTGAGATTGCATTTTGCATTACTACAAATTATTGTGTTTCAGTTAAATAAATTTAATACCATCCTGAATCCAGACGATTTCTTTTTTGCAGTCGCTGAAATATGTTATCCTCAGGCCAATTATGGTGAGAAATTTGTGTTCAACTGCTTGATTGTTTCTGTGCAATACACAGAAATTTCACAATGAGAAATACACTAAAAAGTCTTGTCAAAGACTTGATTTTACTGCATTGTTGTGAAATGATGTGCATACACACAGGTTAGTGTTTAAAGGACTTGTATATTGCGTGGGCTATGGCATGTTTCGGGCACTTTTTAGAAGAACTGTAGGAAGATTCTTCCATTCTTGACAAAGCATTGTTAGTTAAATGTTGCATCTTGAGGAGATTTTGGACCTTCTATCAAGAATGGATTCCATCAGTAGAACTTTGAAGAAGCTAGGTGGCTTTTATTTATCCTTTTCGGCAAAACACCATATCCAAGTAAGTGGAACAACTTTAATATTTAATTTCAATATTTTGATCTAATCTATTCTGGGCTAATTGATAAGTTTTTTTATTTTGCTTTTTTGAATGTCAGAATAATCCATATATGGACTCATTTTCTGCACACTTGGAATCCATGGAAGACATTGTAGAATTTGGTTAATACTCCAACTGGATGGTAAGCATTTACTTCACTATTATAACATATTTCCAAATCTTTATTTGCAAACAATTTGCAATCATCATGTGTCAGAAAGCCCAGAGCTTGTACATTGAGATTGCATTTTGCATTTCTGCAAAAAATTGTTTTTCAGTTAAATAAATGTAATCCTCAATTCAGATGATTTCTTTTTTGCAGTCGGTGAAATATCTTAAGCTCATGTCAATTATGGTGAGAAATTTGTTTCAAATGCTTGTTTCTGTGCAAAACACTGAAATTTCACAATGATAAATACAGTGAAATATCTTGTCAAAGTCTTGATTTCACTGCATTGTTGTGTAATTATGTGCATACACTGAGATTAGTGTGTAAAGGACTTGTGTATTGCTTGGGCTATGGTATGGTTCAGGCAATTTTAAGAAGAACTGTAGGAAGATTCTACCATCCTTGAGAGAGTATTGTCAGTTAACTGTGTGAGACAGTGAAGGAATATGTGTCGAATGGGGTGTACATTTCACCTAGGTACTGTGCTGTATGGTATAAGGGAAATGTGTGGCTTTGTAAACCTAGTGGTAGAGAAAGGTCACTACACCTTACATTCAGCACACACTTGCAGCTCAGGCCTGAAACCATTCAGCTGTTAATTAGGAGACCAGAAGTAGGTGTCTGCAAACACAGTCAGAGAGCTCGCTTAGTCTGGACGGGGAGTCCAGGCACAAGAAGGTGTCTCCAGGAGTATGAGCTGTCTCAGTCTGGGTGCTCGATGTACCCCGGACACAGGAGTAGTCTCTGTGAAAATCCATGCTGGTAGCTGCTGAATAGGAGGGGATCTCTCTCAAGTCTGGACGTTGGATGTGCCTTCAGACACAAAGAGGAGTATCTGTGAACCTCCATGCTGGTAAATGCTGGTAAATGCTGGTAAATGCTGACAAATGCTGAACATATGTGTTGTTTTGGCCCCGGCTGGTAGAGCCGGGACCCGGATAGATAGGGAAATCTATCTAAGTGTAATTAGTGGCTAGACAAGCCTTGGTCTTCTGTTTATGATTTGTTTTTATCTGTTTGCTGTGGACTTTAATAAAGCTGGTTGCAGCCAGTTTTCACCAGAACTGCTGTCTGAATGAACTGTTTCCGTGCCACTCTGTCTACCCAGACGGCGATCCCAGAGCTAAATCCCCTGAAAAGCTTACAATTGGCGGAGAATGCTGGGGCAGCACAGTGGCTGATACAATTGGTGCTGGAATGTGTGTGCAGCACAGTGGCTTAGAGACAGCAATAAAGGTGAAGTCTGTTGAAATAGCAGCAGAGGAAAAAAAAAGTGTGTCAAGAGAAACGTCTATTGGAGCAGTCTTAAAGAGACAGTAGCCCTAATAGAGTTTGCAAAAGAGGAAAAAAAAAAATTGTGTCTGCACAGCAAAGCTGTTCTTGTTGTGGAAAAGACTGTGGAGTGTGCAGCAGCAAAGAGAAACGTCTATTGGAGCAGTCTTAAAGAGACAGTGGCCCTAATAGAGTTTGCAGAGAAAAAAAAAAAATGTCTGCACAGCAGAGCTGAATTTTTTTGTGGAAAAGACTGTGGAGTGTGTATGTCTTGAGTGAAGACTGCCGTTGTTGAGACAGAGAAGTCTGACAGCATGGAGGCGCTGTTTGAACAAATGGCGCAAGTTAATGTGCAACATAAGACTGCCGTGGTTGAGACAGATAAGTCCGGCAGTATGGAGGAGCTCATTGAGTACCTGGTCCAGGCCCAGCGAAGCATGCAGCAGAGCATGGAGCAGCAGCGCCTGCAGCACCAGCAGCGCATGCAGCAGGCCCAGCAGCAATTCCTGCAGCAGCAGCAGGAGAATGACCGGTTGTTTTTTGAGCAGGTTGCAGCACTGCAGGGGACTTGTGGCGCATCGTCCCAAAGTAATGTTGCAAAGTCACCTGCATTGTCCGCTGTAAAGAAGGCGGTAAGACGGTCCCTGAAAAAGATGACACCTCGTGATGATGTGGAGGTATATCTCACTAGGTTTGAGAGATTGGCAGAGAAGGAGAATCTGCCCCTATCTGAATGGGCCATGATGGTCGCACCCTATCTGATTGGAGAGGCCCAAAGGGCCTATGCTGAACTGAGCGAGCAGGACAGCCAAGACTATGCCAAGCTGAAAGCGGAGATTCTTACCCGGCTGGGTGTTACGGTGACAGCCCGTGCCAGGGGAGTTCATGACTGGAGATGCAGTTGGGAGTCTGCAGTCAGCAAACCTGATTATGGAGTTGGAAAGGTGATAGTGAACCGCTACACCCGAGCATGTCCTCCTGAGGTACAGCCAGAGGTCGGACAAGGAGACCACCAGGACGCCAATCGTCTGGTCAGCCTGATGGAGAAGGCCTTCGCCAGCAAAGACTGCCTCCGTGACCAGCCGTCTGAGAGGTCGTCACTTCAGAGTTCCCGGATGCTGAACTCTCGTGGTAAGAGCGTTCCAGCTGTTGGGGACATGGGGTATACTGATAAGCGGGTTCAGGCCCGAGGGGACATGTGGGTGGGAGAGTGTGATGGACAGTGTTGGAGATGTCGTGAAATTGCGGCCGACTGTCCAATAGAGGGGGAGCCTATGTGTTGTGATGTTGGCAGATCCCTCTCTCCCTGCGCAGAGCCTGTGTGTGTGTCCACCTCAGCCGAAGAGACTGGACCACAGGTGTGCCCAGTGGTTGTAAATGACTGCCCAGCACAGGCCCTCTTGGACTCAGAGAGTCCAGTGATTTCCGTATGTGACAGCCTGATTGAAAGGGACTTCATCCCTGATAAGCACCTGAGTATGGTGTGCATCCATGGAGACACCAAAGTCTACCCAGAGACTGCCGTGGACTTGGTCCCCAAACTCGGGGAGGTTTCATATGAAGGGGGGGTAGTGAAGAACCTGGTGCAACCCGTCATATTGGGTAATGACTTTCCCCGGTCTAAGGATCTCTGGGGGAAAAATGTTTCTGATGAACAGTGTGATGAAGCTCCTATTGAGGGTGCGCAGTCCCGAGGGGCGGAACACAATGCTAGTGGGCCATTAAAATTATGTGATGATGATGATGATGATAATGATGATGATCATGATAATGATGATGACACTGATCATAATCATGATAATGATATTGATAATAATAATGACTGTGATAGTGATGAAATTCCTTTGTAGGTGATGTTGGGAGACGAGGATGGTGGTTCTCGGGAACCGAGTGTCCCTGACTTGCCTGTGTCCTGTGACAATTTTGAGAGTGAGCAGTGGCGAGACCCCACTCTTAGGACGGCACAGGAAAATATGATTGTTCTAAATGAGGTTTCCCAAGAGCCTGGCTCTGAGGAGAGGTTTCCTCATGTTGCCATAAACACTCACCTGTTGTATAGGGACACTGAAGTCCAGGGAGAGGTCGTGAGTCAGCTCCTAGTACCTGAGCTATATAGAAGTATAGTGCTGGGGTTGTCACATAGTCACATACTTGAGGGACCAGATGGTGAAGTTAATGTTGTGGATGACATGTTAACTAAGGTTCCAGATTAAAGATGTAAAGGGTAGAAATGAATTGTGTATAACCCTGACAGTGAGCAGGATGTGAATGAAAATGAATTGTATAACCCTGACAGTGAGCAGGATGTGAATGAAAATGAATTGTATAACCCTGACAGTGAGCAGGATGTGAATGAAAATGAAGTGTATAACCCTGACAGTGAGCCAGATGTGGCTGAGAAAAAGGGGTCAGACAGGGATAGTGATAGTGATAGTGAATCATCTGATGACCATAAAGCAACCAGTGCAAATGAGGAAGGCATGGTAGCAGAGGAGGTTGAGAGTCCTGAGAAGAAAGCTGATGCTGACTTTACAGCCAGACAGAAGATGGCATCTGAAGATGTTTTACAGTTGGCCGGTTCCCTGGCAAAGACTAAGGTGAAAGGAGGAGAGCTGAGCTTTAAAGGCAGGACTCTGAAACTGAACACAGCACAAGTGGATGCTGTTGAAGATGAGAAGTTGTCGGTGTGTGGTGTGGATCTGCATCATGCCAAGGACTCTGAAGGTGATGCTGCAGAGGTGGAAAAAGCCATAGAAGTGGTAGACACCAAACCAGATGCCTCATCAGAAGCTGAGGTCTCAAGTGAAGCTGTGAGGAACAAGGCTGGAGATATTGGAGACCATAATGATGTGACTGAAGAAGTAGAATGTAAGACTGACAGTAGGGCTTCTGAGCATGTCCTACCAGAAGAGCCTGAAGAAGGGGCTGAAGACATAAAGGACGTCCAACAGGTACAAGATGAAGTGATTACTTCTCAGAAAAAACTCCAAACTGTGATGAAGGAGCGTGATGAGAGCCATGAGCATCTTCTGGAGAAGCTCAATGAAGTAAAGAAGGTTCAAGGGGAACTGGAGAAAAGTGAAAAACCCCCTATACCTTCTGTGATAGTTGGTGACACATGGTCAGTGCACCAGGGACAGGAGGTAGTGAGTTTCTGAGAAAGAGTCAGCAGAAGTGTTCTGATGTGCCGGGTCGTACTTCTCTGGCCAGGCACTATATCGAAACTGAGCCCGGCCCTAAGGTCAAGATGAAACCGTGCAGGATACCCGAGGCCCGCAGAGAGCATAGGCCTGGGAGGGTACAGGGTAGTACGGATGCTTCAGATGAAGAGAAAGCTGATGTTGGCTATGGCTCAGGTGAAGATACAGATGACAGTAGTGAAGATGAAGCTGATGAAGGCCATGACTGGTCCAGAGTTCACTGTCTCTTTTGGATTGTTGACCAGCCCTCCGGTCTGGATGACCAGCCCTCCGGTCTGGAGAAGAGGGAGGGGATATGTGAGACAGTGAAGGAATATGTGTCGAATGGGGTGTACATTTCACCTAGGTACTGTGCTGTATGGTATAAGGGAAATGTGTGGCTTTGTAAACCTAGTGGTAGAGAAAGGTCACTACACCTTACATTCAGCACACACTTGCAGCTCAGGCCTGAAACCATTCAGCTGTTAATTAGGAGACCAGAAGTAGGTGTCTGCAAACACAGTCAGAGAGCTCGCTTAGTCTGGACGGGGAGTCCAGGCACAAGAAGGTGTCTCCAGGAGTATGAGCTGTCTCAGTCTGGGTGCTCGATGTACCCCGGACACAGGAGTAGTCTCTGTGAAATTCCATGCTGGTAGCTGCTGAATAGGAGGGGATCTCTCTCAAGTCTGGACGTTGGATGTGCCTTCAGACACAAAGAGGAGTATCTGTGAACCTCCATGCTGGTAAATGCTGGTAAATGCTGACAAATGCTGAACATATGTGTTGTTTTGGCCCCGGCTGGTAGAGCCGGGACCCGGATAGATAGGGAAATCTATCTAAGTGTAATTAGTGGCTAGACAAGCCTAGGTCTTCTGTTTATGATTTGTTTTTATCTGTTTGCTGTGGACTTTAATAAAGCTGGTTGCGGCCAGTTTTCACCAGAACTGCTGTCTGAATGAACTGTTTCCGTGCCACTCTGTCTACCCAGACGGCGATCCCAGAGCTAAATCCCCTGAAAAGCTTACAACTGTTACATCTTGAGGACATTTTGGACCTTCTATCAAGAAAGGATTCCATCTGAAGAACTTTGAAGAAGATGTGTAGCTTGTATTTATCCTTTTTTGCAAAACACCATATCAAAGTAAGTGGAGCAGCTTTATTATTTAATTTCAATATTTGGATCTAATCTACTCTGTGCTAATTGATACGTTTTTTGGTTTTGCTTTTTGTACGTCAGAACAATCCAGATGTGGAAGCATTTTCTGCACCCTTGAATTCCATGGAAGACATTGTAGAATTTGGTTAATACTCAACTGGATGGTAAGCATTTACTTCACTATTTTATCACATTATCAAAGCTTTATTTGGCAACAATTTGCAATCATCGTGTGTCAGAAAGCCAAGAGCTTTTACATTGAGATTGCATTTTGCACTACTACAAAATATTGTGTTTCAGTGAAATAAATTTAATACCATCCTCAATCCAGACAATATCTATTTTGCAGTCGCTGAAATATGTTATCCTCAAGCCAATTATGGTGAGAAATTTGTGTTCAACTGCTTGATTGTTTCTGTGCAATACACAGAAATTTCACAATGATAAATACAGTAAAAGATCTTGTCAAACACTTGATTTTACTGCATTGTTGTGAAATGATGTGCATGCACTGAGATTAGTGTGTAAAGGACTTGTGTATTGCATGGGCCATGGCATGGTTCAGGCAATTTTTAGAAGAACTGTAGGAAGATTCTACCATCCTTGACAAAGTATTGTCAGTTAAATGTTATATCTTGAGGATATTTTGGAAATTCAATCAAGAAAGGATTCCACCTGAAGTACTTTGAAGAAGATGTGTGACTTTTATTTATTCTTTTGGCAAAACACCATATCAAAGTAAGTAGAGCAACTTTATTATTTAATTTCAATATTTGGATCTAATCTACTCAGTGCTAATTGATAAGTTTTTTGGTTTTACTTTTTTTGTAGGTCAGAAAAATCCAGATATGGTCGCATTTTCTGCACCCTTGGAATCCATGGAAGACATTGTAGAATTTGGTTAATACTCCAACTGGATGGTAAGCATTTACTTCACTATTCTATCACATTTTCAAAACTTTATTTGCAAATAATTTGCAATCATCATGTGTCAGAAAGCCAAGAGCTTTTACATTGAGATTGCATTTTGCATTACTACAAACTATTGTGTTTCAGTTAAATAAATGTAATACCATCCTAAATCCAGACGATTTCTTTTTTGCAGTCAGTAAAAGATGTTATCCTCAGCCCAATTATGGTGAGAAATTTGTGTTCAACTGCTTGATTGTTTCTGTGCAATACATAGAAATTTCACAATGATAAATACAGTAAAAGATCTTTTCAAAGACTTGATTTTACTGCATTGTTGTGAAATGATGTGCATACACTGAGATTAGTGTGTAAATGACTTGTGTATTGCATGGGCCATGGCATGGTTCAGGCAATTTTTAGAAGAACTGTAGGAAGATTCTACCATCCTTGACAAAGTATTGTCAGTTAAATGTTGCATCTTGAGGACATTTTGGCCCTTCTATCAAGAAAGGATTCTGAAGAACTTTGAAGAAGATGTGTGATTTTTATCCTTTTAGGCAAAACATCATATCAAACTAAGTAGAGCAACTTTATTATTTAATTTCAATATTTGGATCTAATCTACTCTGGGCTAGTTGATAAGTTTTTTGGTTTTGCTTTTTGTACGTCAGAACAATCCAGATGTGGAAGCATTTTCTGCACCCTTGGAATCCATGGAAGACATTGTAGAATTTGGTTAATACTCCAACTGGATGGTAAGCATTTACTTCACTATTTTATCACATTTTCAAAGCTTTATTTGCAAACAATTTGCAATCATCATGTGTCAGAAAGCAAAGAGCTTTTACATTGAGATTGCATTTTGCATTACTACAAACTCTTATGTTTCAGTGAAATAAATTTAATACCTTCCTCAATCCAGATGATTCCTTTTTTGCAGTCGCTGAAATATGTTATCCTCAAGCCAATTATGGTGAGAAATTTGTTTTCAAGTGCTTGATTGTGAAATTTCTGTGTATTGCACAGAAACAATGATAAATACAGTAAAAGATCTTGTCAAAGACTTGATTTTACTGCATTTTTACTGAAATGATGTGCATACACAGAGATTAGTGTGTAAAGGACTTGTGTATTGCATGGGCCATGGCATGTTTCGGGCAATTTTTAGAAGAACTGTAGGAAAATTCTACCATACTTGACAAAGCATTGTCACTCAGTTAAATGTTGCATCTTGAGGACATTTTGGACCTTCTATCAAGAAAGGATTCCATCAGAAAAACTTTGAAGAAGATGTGTGGCTTTTATTTATCCTTTTTTCAAAACATCATATCAAAGTAAGTGGAGCATCTTTATTATTTAATTTCAATATTTGGATCTAATCTACTCTGTGCTAATTGATAAGTCTTTTTATTTTGCTTTTTTGTAGGTCAGAATAATCCAGATGTGGAAGCATTTTCTGCACCCTTGGAATCCGTGGAAGACATTGTAGAATTTTTAATACTATAATTAGATGGTAAGAATTTACTTCGCTATTCTATCACATTTTCAAAGCTTTATTTACAAACAATTTGCAATCATCATGTGTCAGAAAGCCAAGAGCTTTTACATTGAGATTGCATTTTGCATTACTACAAACTATTGTGCTTCAGTTAAATAAATGTAATACCATCCTAAATCCAGACGATTTATTTTCTGCAGTCGGTGAAATATGTTATCCTCAGGCCAATTATGGTGAGAAATTAGTGTTCAACTGCTTGATTGTTTCTGTGCAATACACAGAAATTTCACAATGATAAATACAGTAAAAGATCTTGTCAAAGACTTGATATTAC
The DNA here is from genome assembly GCA_033576555.1 of Oophaga sylvatica. NCBI lineage: Eukaryota > Metazoa > Chordata > Amphibia > Anura > Dendrobatidae > Oophaga > Oophaga sylvatica. Next base: position 64,536 of record JARQOD010000149.1, read on the forward strand.
TGCACTGTTGTGAAATGTTGTGCATACACTGAGATTAGTGTGTAAAGGACTCGTGTATAGCTTGGGCCATGGTATGGTTCATGCACTTTTTAGAAGAACTGTAGGAAGATTCTACCATTCCTGACAAAGTATTGTCAGTTAAATGTTGCATCTTGAGAACATTTTGGACCTTCTATCAAGAAAGGATTCCATCAGAAGAACTTTGAAGAAGATGTGTGGCTTCTTTTTATCCTTTTTGGCAAAACACCATATCAAAGTAAGTAGAGCGACTTTATTTAATTTCAATATTTGGATCTAATCTACTCAGTGCTAATTGATAAGTTTTTTGGTTTTGCTTTTTTTGTAGGTCTGAACAATCCAGAGGTGGAAGCATTTTCTGCACCCTTGGATTCTATGGAAGACATTGTAGATTTTGGTTAATACTCCAACTGGATGATAAGCATTTCTCTATCGCTTCATTGGGGGACACAGATAACCATGGGTGTATGCTGCTGCCACTAGGAGGCGCTGACACTATGCATATGCAAAAATAAAGGTTGGCTCCTCCTCTACAGTATACACCCCACCGACTGCAGGAAGCAAATCAGTTTTAGCTTAGTGTCAGTAGGAGGTGGACACGGGTCTCTATTGAGACCCATATCAACCTATTGTGAGTCGTTCCTTTTCAGGTTTTTCCAGAGGGATACAGTGTGAACAGTCACTACTGTACTCCCACACATAGACTATGAGTATGGCGTGTACTGCCACCCCGTATCCTCATATGTCGGCTTTCTCGGCAGGACCCTAAAGGAGATACCTAACACGGACGTGTGTTTAGGTGATCTCGAAAAGGAAGGAAGCCCTGGGCCTGCCTCTGGCTCCCACCCACTCGCCCACCAGAGCCTGTCGATGGAGGAGACTTGGACGTTCTACTATGGATGCCGGACGTCCAGCTCGCCTGACAGGTACTGTCTCGCTTTTTCCAGGAAAGAAGACTAAATATAAGAAGAAAAGAAGACTTAAAAAAAAAAAAAAAAATGAAGATAGAACAAAAGGAGTTCTCCCTTTTTAATATACAGAGGAAAGGGGGAAGTTAGCGGTCAGGGGCACCTTCCCCGCATCTCAACTCACCCAGGGCATTACTGACAGCCCTTATAGGCCCCGAACTCCTCCTTCTTGGGGCCACCTTGTAGCCCCAGGCTCCAAGTCGCGCCGCTGTGCATCCTTAGTGGGGGCTCTATGTTGCGCTTTTCTGTGGGGGTTCTTGGCAAGGGATTAGGCGACCTCCGCTCAGCCCCCCCTCCATCGGCGGCCGCGATTCCAAATTTAGTCCCCGGCTTCAATTCGAGCCTATTTCTCAGCCGGCTCCGCCCCCTTCCTCTAGTTTCTGGGTGGGTTTTTCTCCCACCCGTCTTTCTTCCTCAGTGCTGCTTAGGCTCCACCCACCCCTCCAGCATTACTGGGCTGGAGCCGCAGCCATATTGCCCCAACCGATGGTGCTTGCTCTGCGAGCGCGTTTCTCTGCAGCGCGCGCTTTCTGCTACTGCCGGGTCGTGTTGTGAATGGGCTTGAGATGAGTTCTGAGCAGAGGCTCCCTCTGGTGGTTACAAGCGGTACTGGTCTGTCCAGTGAAGATTGTGAAGATTGTGAGGATTGGGAATCAGGTGTTACTGACTGGTCTTATATAAGGGAGTCACCTTCCCATCAGGGTTGCCGGTGATCAATTGTTCTGGTCTCCATCCTTGATTCCTGTTTCCCTTGTAGCCTGCTGTGTCGTGTCTGCATCTCCTGCTAACAGATAAGACATTTTCTTCTTTTTGTTTTTGTGCTTGATTTTTGCATTTTGTCCTGCACTTCTGTGGGGGCCTTCAGGGTCCCCTCCGGGGCTTTTGCCCTCTCAGTTTAGTTCAGCCACTGATGTTTGTACTTTTGCTTTTTCCAGTTTTTTCAGTGGCTGCTGTTTTGATTTTGTTACACCAGAGAACTAATTTAGGTGGTAGAGGTCGTGTGATCTCAGGTGTTTTTGAAATTAGTAGAGTTGGTGCTTTTCAGGGTTTTCTGGGATTGCAGTAAGTACCCTTCCTATCCTTTTCTATTTAGTTAGTTTGGGCCCCAACGTTTGCTCATACTATTTTCTGTCTGTGTCAGTATTTCTTCTTGTCTAACCGCCATTACATGTTTGGGGGCTTTCTATTATCTTTGGGGTTCTGCTCAGGGGCAGATAGCTTTCCTATATCTATCTTTAGGTGTAGTTAGTTTCTCAGGCTGTGACGAGGCGTCTAGGACCAACGTAGGAACGCTCCACGGCTGCCTCTAGTTGTTGTGGTTAGTCAGGGTACTGCAATCTCATAGATTCCAACTGCTCTGGTGTATTGCCTTTTTTGCCTGCACTCCTCAGCTACCGAAACATAACAGTATCACCAGCCCAAAATTTAAAATTGTATGGTACTCACAGAAGGGAAAAAATTTGTGAAAGAAAAAACGGTTGTCAGAGTTGTCAGAGATATTTTTCTGTTTGTTGCATTTTTTTTTCCCCTCTGTATCTCTGGGTGCTTGGGAGGATTTTTTCTCTCAATGGAGTTTGCACAGTTGTCTGGCTGTGTGGATCAGCTTGCCACTGAGGTTCAGAGTATTGCTGCATATCTTGCTAGGTTGCCTGTTGTGGAACCTAGGATTCGCATGCCAGATTTGTTTTTAGGGGATCGAGCTAAGTTTCAGAATTTCAAAAATAATTGTAAATTGTTTTTTGCCTTAAAATGTAAGTCCTCAGGGAACGCAGCGCAGCAGGTTCAAATTGTCATCTCTCTCCTGCGTGGCGATCCTCAGGATTGGGCTTTTTCCCTGACACCTGGGGATCCTGTTTTGAGTGATGTTGATGCATTTTTTCAGGCTTTGGGGTTATTGTACGATGAGCCTAATGTCACTGATCAAGCTGAAAAAGCCTTGTTGGCATTAAATCAGGGGCTGGATGACGCTGAGTTATACTGTCAGAGATTCCTTAGGTGGGCAGTCCTGACCAAGTGGAATGACGACGCTTTGGCGGCCCTTTTTCGGAAGGGTCTGTCAGATAATGTAAAGGATGTTATGGTGGGATTCCCTGTCCCCTCTGGTCTCAATGTTTCTATGTCATTAGCGATTCAAATTGACAGACGTTTGCGTGAGCGGAGAAGTATGCGTGGAATAGTGTTGCCTTGTGAACCTGCTTCTGAAGCCATGCAGTGTGATAGAGTGGTGTCTGGGGCACAGCGTCATGAGTTTCGAAAGCGCAATGGGTTATGTTTCTACTGTGGTGATGCCTCTCATGCTATTTCAGTCTGGCCTAAGCGGGGAAGACGTTTTGCACGCTCAGTTGTCTTGGGTAGTGTTCAGACTAAGTTTTTATTAACTGTCACTCTGATATGCTCTCTGTCCTCATTTTCTGCTCAGGCTTTCGTTGATTCTGGAGCAGCTATTAACCTGATGGATTATGATTTTGCTAAACGTTGTGGGTTTCCCTTGATACCCCTACAGAAGTCTATTCCCCTACTGGGGATCGATTCTACCCCTTTGGCTGAGAATAAACCTCAGTTCTCTACTCAGGTGATAATGAGGGTTGAACCTGATCATCAAGAGTGCTGCAAATTTTTGGTTCTGTATAATCTGCATGATATTATCGTACTGGGTTTCCCTTGGTTACAGGCTCATAATCCTGTTTTGGATTGGAAATCTGTGTCTGTAACCAATTGGGGCTGCCAATGTGTTAATACCAACACTCCTGTTTTTTCTGCCTCCCCCAGGCTCAGGATGTTCCTGACTTTTTGATTGATTTTTCTGATGTATTTAGCGAAAGTAAATCTGCATCCTTGCCTCCCCATAGGAGCTATGACTGCGCTATTGAATTAGTGCCTGGTAGTAAATTCCCTAAAGGTCGCCTTTTTAACTTGTCTGTACCTGAACATGACGCTATGCGGTCTTATATCAAGGAGTCATTGGAGAAGGGTCATATCAGACCATCCTCTTCACCCTTAGGTGCCGGTTTTTTCTTTGTGGCCAAAAAGGATGGTTCATTAAGGCCGTGTATTGATTATCGTCTTTTGAACAATATTACTGTGAAATATCAATACCCGTTACCCTTGATTTCTGACCTGTTTTCCAGGGTGAAAAACGCTACTTGGTTTACCAAGCTTGACCTCAGGGGGGCATATAACCTTATTCGCATTAAGCACGGGGATGAATGGAAGACGGCATTCAATACCCCTGAGGGGCATTTTGAGTACCTTGTGATGCCCTTTGGGCTCACTAATGCTCCTTCTGTCTTCCAGTCCTTAATGAATGACATTTTCAGGGATTTTGTGGATAAATTTCTGATTGTTTATTTGGATGATATCTTGATTTTTTCTAATGACTGGGACTCTCATGTGAAACATGTTCGAACTGTATTCCAGATTTTGAGAGAGAATGCTCTGTATGTGAAGGGATCAAAGTGTCTTTTTGGCGTACAGAGGATCTCATTTCTGGGATTCATTTTGTCCCCATCTGTTATTGAAATGGACCCGGTCAAGGTTCAGGCCATCTGTGATTGGGTCCAACCTACTTCATTAAAGGCTCTTCAAAGATTTTTGGGTTTTGCCAATTTTTATCGTAAATTTATTGGTAATTTCTCGGTTATTGTTAAACCATTAACTGATTTGACCAAAAAGGGTTCTGATGTGGTGAATTGGCCTCCTGAGGCAGTCTCTGCATTTCAGGAACTTAAGCAGAGATTCACTTCTGCTCCTGTTCTACGGCAGCCTGATATTTCTCTACCATTTCATGTGGAGCTTGATGCCTCTGAAATTGGGGCAGGTGCCGTTTTGTCCCAAAGAGATCCAGAGACCTCTAAAAGTAACCCTTGTGCCTTTTTCTCTCGAAAATGTTCTCCTACTGAACGTAATTATGACGTGGGTAATCGGGAGTTATTGGCCATGAAGTGGGCTTTTGAAGAGTGGAGACATTGGCTGGAGGGAGCCAAACATCAGGTGGTGATCATTACTGACCATAAGAATCTGGTTTATCTGGAATCTGCCAAGCGACTCAATCCTAGACAGGCCAGGTGGGCCTTGTTTTTCACACGTTTTAATTTTGTGGTTTCCTTTCTTCCTGGCACTAAGAATGTTAAGGCGGATGCCCTCTCGAGGAGTTTCCTTGCGGACTCTCCTGAGTTATCTGATCCTTCTGTTATTTTGAAAGAGGGTGTAGTTCTATCCGCCATCTCACCTAATTTGAGACTTGCTCTGGAGGGGTGTCAGGAGGATAGGCCTGAGCGCTGCCCTATTGGAAAATTGTTTGTCCCGGACCAGTGGAAAAAGAGTGTGATGTCTGAGATTCATTGTTCCGCGTTGGCTTGGCATCCCGGAATTTTTGGTACCAGAGACTTGGTTAGTCGGTCCTTTTGGTGGCCTACCTTGTCTCGTGATGTCAGGGAATTTGTGCAGTCCTGCGGGACTTGCTCTCCCTCCAAGCCTTGCTCTCGCTCTAGTGGTTTGTTGATGCCATTGCCTGTGCCCAAGAGACCATGGACCCATATCTCTATGGATTTCATTTCCGACCTTCCTGTCTCTCAGAGAATGACCGCCATCTGGGTGATTTGTGATAGGTTTTCCAAGATGATACATCTTGTGCCATTACCTAAGTTGCCTTCCTCCTCTGAATTGGTGCCGTTGTTCCTTCAGCACGTGGTTAGTTTACACGGCATTCCTGAGAACATAGTGTCTGACAGAGGAGTCCAGTTTGTTTCCAGATTTTGGAGGACTTTTTGTTCTAAACTGGGTGTTTAATTGTCTTTCTCCTCGGCATTTCATCCTCAGACCAATGGTCAAACTGAGAGAACAAACCAGACATTGGAGACTTATCTAAGATGCTTTGTGTCTGCTGATCAGGATGACTGGGTCTCTTTTTTGCCTTTGGCTGAGTTGTGGAGCGTATGCAACAGATTTGGGACCAGGTAGTGGAGAGGTTGTCCCTCTCTCAGGAGAGGGCCCAGCGGTTTGCTAACCGGCATAGGACTGATGGTCCTCGGTTTAAAGTAGGGGACTTGGTCTGGTTGTCCTCAAAAAATATTCCTATGAGAGTAGCATCTCCTAAATTTAAGCCTAGGTTCTCAAGGATTGAGACCAGAACAATTGATCACCGGCAACCCTGATGGGAAGGCAACTCCCTTATATAAGACCAGTCAGTAACACCTGATTCCCAATCCTCACAATCTTCACTGGACAGTCCAGTACCGTTTGCAACCACCAGAGGGAGCCCCCGCTCAGAACTCATCTCCAGCCCATTCACAACAGTACCCCCCCCTTGAGGAGGGGTCACCGAACCCTCATTTGAGCAACCAGGTCGGTCAGGATGAGTTCTATGATACGCACGGATGAGTCTCCTAGCATGGATGTCCGAAGCAAACACCCAAGAATTGTCTTCCTGACCATAACCTCTCCATTTAACCAAATACTGGAGTTTCCGTCTAGAAAAACGAGAATTCAATATTTTCTCAACCACATACTCCAGATTGCCCTCAACCAAAACAGGGTCAGGAGGCACAGTAGTAGGAACCACTGGCTCAACAAACCTCTTCAACAAGGACTTGTGGAACACGTTATGGATCTTAAATGTCCCTGGAAGAAGCAAACGAAAAGAAACAGGATTAAGAATCTCCATGATCTTATAAGGTCCAATGAACCTAGGCTTAAATTTAGGAGATGCCACTCTCATAGGAATATTTCTTGAGGACAACCAGACCAAGTCCCCCACTTTAAACCGAGGACCATCAGTCCTATGCCGGTTAGCAAACCGCTGGGCCCTCTCCTGAGAGAGGAACAACCTCTCCACTACCTGGTCCCAAATCTGTTGCATACGCTCCACAACAGAGTCAACACCTGGACAGACAGAAGCCTCCGTCTGTCCTGAAGAAAATCGAGGGTGAAACCCAGAATTACAGAAAAAAGGAGACATCAAAGTGGCAGAGCTAGCCCTATTATTAAGAGCAAACTCAGCCAAAGGCAAAAAAGAGACCCAGTCATCCTGATCAGCAGACACAAAGCATCTTAGATAAGTCTCCAATGTCTGGTTTGTTCTCTCAGTTTGACCATTGGTCTGAGGATGAAACGCCGAGGAGAAAGACAATTGAACACCAATTTTAGAACAAAAGGTCCTCCAAAATCTGGAAACAAACTGGACTCCTCTGTCAGACACAATGTTCTCAGGAATGCTGTGTAAACGAACCACGTGCTGAAGGAACAAAGGCACCAATTCAGAGGAGGAAGGCAACTTAGGTAATGGCACAAGATGTATCATCTTGGAAAACCTATCGCAAGTCACCCAGATGACGGTCATTCTCTGAGAAACAGGGAGGTCGGAAATTAAATCCATAGAGATATGGGTCCATGGTCTCTTGGGCACAGGTAATGGCATCAACAAACCACTAGAACGAGAGCAAGGCTTGGAGCGAGAGCAAGTCCCGCAGGACTGCACAAACTCCCTGACATCACGAGACAAGGTAGACCACCAAAAGGACCGACTAACCAAGTCTCTGGTACAAAAAATTTCGGGATGACCGGCCAACGCGGAACAATGAATCTCAGACATTACACTCTTTTTCCACTGGTCCGGGACAAACAATTTCCCAACAGGGCAGCGCTCGGCTTATCCTCCTGACACCCCTCCAGAGCCAGTCTCAAATTGGGCGAGATGGCGGAAAGAACTACACCCTCTTTCAAAATAACAGAAGGATCAGATAACTCAGGAGAGTCCGCCAGGAAACTCCTCGAGAGGGCATCCGCCTTAACATTTTTAGTGCCAGGAAAAAATGAAACCACAAAATTAAAACGTGTGAAAAACAAGGCCCACCTGGCCTGTCTAGGATTAAGTCGCTTGGCAGATTCCAGATAAACTAGATTCTTATGGTCCATAAGGACCACCACCTGATGTTTGGCTCCCTCCAGCCAATGTCTCCACTCTTCAAAAGCCCACTTCATGGCTAATAACTCCCGATTGCCCACGTCATAATTACGTTCAGTGGGAGAAAATTTTTGAGAGAAAAAGGCACAAGGGTTACTTTTAGAGGTCTCTGGATCTCTTTGGGACAAAACGGCACCTGCCCCAATTTCAGAGGCATCAAGCTCCACATGAAATGGTAGAGAAATATCAGGCTGCCGTAGAACAGGAGCAGAAGTGAATCTCTGCTTAAGTTCCTGAAATGCAGAGACTGCCTCAGGAGGCCAATTCACAACATCAGAACCATTCTTGGTCAAATCAGTTAATGGTTTAACAATAACAGAGAAATTACCAATAAATTTACGATAAAAATTGGCAAAACCCAAGAATCTTTGAAGAGCCTTTAATGAAGTAGGTTGGACCCAATCACAGATGGCCTGAACTTTGACCGGGTCCATTTCAATAACAGATGGGGACAAAATGAATCCCAGAAATGAGATCCTCTGAACGCCAAAAAGACACTTTGATCCCTTTACATACAGAGCATTCTCTCTCAAAATCTGGAACACAGTCCGAACATGTTTTACATGAGAGTCCCAGTCATTGGAAAAATCAAGATATCATCCAAATAAACAATCAGAAATTTATCCACAAAATCCCTGAAAATGTCATTCATGAAGGATTGGAAGACAGAAGGAGCATTAGTGAGCCCAAAGGGCATCACAAGGTACTCAAAATGCCCTTCAGGGGTATTAAATGCCGTCTTCCATTCATCCCCGTGCTTAATGTGAATAAGGTTATATGCCCCCCTGAGGTCAAGCTTGGTAAACCAATTAGCGTTTTTCACCCTGGAAAACAGATCAGAGATCAAGGGTAAAGGATATTGATATTTCACAGTAATATTGTTCAAGAGACGATAATCAATACACGGCCTTAATGAACCATCCTTTTTGGCCACAAAGAAAAAACCGGCACCTAAGGGGGAAGAGGATGGTCTGATATGACCCTTCTTCAATGACTCCTTGATATAAGACCGCATAGCGTCATGTTCAGGTACAGACAAGTTAAAAAGGCGACCTTTAGGGAATTTACTACCAGGCACTAATTCAATAGCGCAGTCATAGCTCCTATGGGGAGGTAAGGATGCAGATTTACTTTCGCTAAATACATCAGAAAAATCAATCAAAAAGTCAGGAACATCCTGAGCCTGGGGGGAGGCAGAAAAAACAGGAGTGTTGGTATTAACACATTGGCAGCCCCAACTGGTAACAGACACAGATTTCCAATCCAAAACAGGATTATGAGACTGTAACCAAGGGAAACCCAGTACGATAATGTCATGCAGATTATACAGAACCAAAAATTTGCAACTCTCCTGATGATCAGGTTCTACCCTCATTATCACCTGAGTAGAGAACTGAGGTTTATTCTCAGCCAAAGGGGTAGAATCAATCCCCAGTAAGGGAATAGACTTCCGTAGGGGTATCAAGGGAAACCCACAACGTTTAGCAAAATCAAAATCCATCAGGTTAATAGCTGCTCCAGAATCAAGAAAATCCTGAGCAGAAAATGAGGACAGAGAGCATATCAGGGTAACAGTTAATAAAAACTTAGTCTGAACACTACCCAAGACAACTGAGCGTGCAAAACGTCTTCCCCGCTTAGGGCAGACTGAAATAGCATGAGAGGCATCACCATAGTAGAAACATAACCCATTGCGCTTTCGAAATTCATGACGCTGTGCCCCAGAAACTACTCTATCACACTGCATGGATTCAGAAGCAGGTTCACAAGGCAACATTATTCCACGCATACCTTTCCGCTCACGCAAACGTCTGTCAATTTGAATCGCTAATGACATAGAATCATTGAGACCAGAGGGAACAGGGAATCCCACCATAACATCCTTTACATTATCTGACAGTCCCTTCCGAAAAAGAGCTGCCAAAGCGTCGTCATTCCATTTGGTCAGGACTGCCCACCTACGGAATCTCTGACAGTATAACTCAGCGTCCTCAAGCCCCTGACTTAATGCCAACAAAGTTTTTTCAGCTTGATCAGTGACATTAGGCTCATCGTACAATAACCCCAAAGCCTGAAAAAACGCATCAACATCACTCAAAACAGGATCCCCAGGTGTCAGGGAAAAAGCCCAATCCTGAGGGTCGCCGCGCAGGAGAGAGATGATAATTTGAACCTGCTGCCCTGCGTTCCCTGAGGACTTAGATTTTAAGGCAAAAAACAATTTACAGTTATTTTTGAAATTCATAAACTTAGCTCGATCCCCTAAAAGCAAATCTGGCATGGGAATCCTAGGTTCCACAACAGGCAACCTAGCAAGATAGGTAGCAATACTCCGAACTTCAGTGGCAAGCTGATCCACACGGCCAGACAACTGTGCAAACTCCATTGAGAGAGAAAAAAATCCTCCTCAGCACCCAGAGATACAGAGGGAAAAAAAAATGCAACAAACAGAAAAAAAAAAAAAATCTCTGAAAACTCTGACAACTTTTTTTTTTTCTTTCCACAATATTTTTCCCTTCTGTGAGTACCATACAATTTTCAGTTTTTGGGCCGGTGATACTGTTATGATTTGGTAGCTGAGGAGAGCAGGCAAAAAAAAGGAAATACACCAGAGTAGTTGGAAACTATGAGATTGCAGTACCCTGACTAACCACCACAACTAGAGGCAGCCGTGGAGCGTTCCTACGTTGGTCCTAGACGCCTCGTCACAGCCTGAGAAACTAACTACACCTAAAGATAGAAAGAGGAAAGCTATCTGCCCTGGAGCAGATCCCCAAAGAACATAGAAAGCCCCCAAACATGTAATGGCGGTTAGACAAGAAGAAATACTGACACAGACAGAAAATAGTATGAGCAAACGTTGGGGCCCAAACTTACTAAATAGAAAAGGATAGGAAGGGCACTTACTGCAATCCCAAAAAACCCTGAAAAGCACCAACTCTACTAATTTCAAAAACACCTGAGATCACACGACCTCTACCACCTAAATTAGTTCTCTGGTGTAACCAAAAACAAAACAGTAGCCACTGAAAAAACTGGAAAAAGCAAATGTACAAACATCAGTGGCTGAACTGAACTGAGAGGGCAAAAGCCCCCAGAGGGGACCCTGAAGGCCCCCACAGAAGTGCAGGACAAAATGCAAAAATCAAGCACAAAAACAAAAAGAAGAAAATGTCTTATCTGTTAGCAGGAGAATCAGACACGACACAGCAGGCTACCAAGGAAATAGGAATCAAGGATTGAGACCAGAACAATTGATCACCGGCAACCCTGATGGGAAGGCAACTCCCTTATATAAGACCAGTCAGTAACACCTGATTCCCAATCCTCACAATCTTCACTGGACAGTCCAGTACCATTTGCAACCACCAGAGGGAGCCCCCGCTCAGAACTCATCTCCAGCCCATTCACAACAGCAGACCTGTCAGGTTAGGAAGAAGGCTTCCTTCTGGCTCTCTCCCTGGCATCCTCATAGCTCCCAAGGTAGCCCCACCAGGACCGGACCTGTCAGGTCCTCCTCGGCACAAGAATGCCTTACAGGTTTTTTATTCAGAACCTGTTGGTTGCACCAAGGAAGGGCGGCGTGGTTTGACTCACTCTGGATCTCTAGTTTTCTGATCTCAAGAGTCCTCCTGGATCCTTTTCAGGATGGAGTCCCTCCGCTCAGTATTTGCTTCCATGGGGACGCAGAATCCTCTGCCCACTCTTCAGAGGTTCTCGCGTTATGCAGTACAGCGAAATCTCTTCCAGTTTCTTGTCCTGCCGTTCGATCTTGCGACCGCTCCATGGGTCTTTCATAAAGATCATGGCGGCATTCATAGTTTTTTTTCGAGGATAGAGACCTAGTACTTATCCCGTACCTCGACATCATCAGGGACATCCGCGAATTCAGTCAGACAACGCCACAGCGGTGGTATCCATCAATCACCAAGGAAGGGTCCAGGAGTCCCCACAGCGCACATTTCTGGCGGGTCAATTAGACGGCCGTTTTTTCTCAGCCGCGAGCTTCTCGTTGCAGGAGACTGGTCCCTGTCTCGGGACGTCTTCCATCTAATCTGTCTTCTAGGGAGAACTCCGGACGTGGATCTCACGCCCTTCCCGTCTATACAGGAATGTTCCACGGTTCGTCTCCAGGTCCCGCGTCCCCCTCACGGGGTCGCCGATGCTACGGCCATTGCTTGGTCACACTTCGCATTTTTCATTACCTTTCTTCCCAGGCCTTTGAAGTAGTTCAAAGCGGAAGAGGTGCTGGTCTCTTTGATCGCACCACATTGGCCCAGTAGTTCTGGGTTCATCAATCTCCTGGCGGACACTCCTGGAAGCTACCAGACGGGCCAGATCTTCCGCCTTCTTCCTTCCCAAAGTGGTATCCACTCTTTTTCACCTGATTGAGGACTTTGTCATTCCTTCCGTCTGCCCAGCTCCGACTCATACTTCGGAGCATTCACTAAACAGGCTAGACCTGGTCAGGGCAGTGAGGATCTATCTCACTAAGACCGCTGCCCTTAGGAAGTCGGATCTCCTATTCGTCATCCAGATGACACACACGCCTGCAAGGCTACGATTGCGCGCTGGATCAGGTCTGCAAGTTTGGAAGCTCACTGGTTAAGAAGAGGCTCACTCTTCCCGGGCAGTGGGCGCCTCCTGGCCGGTACACATTTGGCATCCGCCCTATAACTCTGCAAAGCGGCAACCCGGTCTTCCATCCACAAGTCTGCCAAGTTGTTCCGGGTCCATACCTACGCTTCGGTGGACGCCAGCCTATGCAGAGGTATCTTGCAGGCGGCAGTGGTAAGCTCTTTGATCGCACTAGAGTTTTCTGCTGTTTCCCTCCCCATGGACTGTTTTTGGATGTCCTATGGTTATCTGTGTCCCCCAATGAAGCAATAGAGAAAACAGGATTTTGGTTGCTTACCGTAAAATCTGTTTCTCGGAAGTCTTCATTGTGGGACACAGCACCCTCCCATGTTTTTTTCTACAACTCCTGTTTCTTCTTCGATGTTCTATTGTTACAGTTGAGTTGTCCGATTGTTATTCTATCATGTTGTTCTCCTACTGCTTTCTCACTAACTGATTTGCTTCCTGCAGTCGGTGGGGTGTATACTTCAGAGGAGGAGCCAACCTTTATTTTTGCATATGCATAGTGTCAGCGCCTCCTAGTGGCAGCAGCATACACCCATGGTTATCTGTGTCCCCCAATGAAGGCTTCCGAGAAACAGATTTTATGGTAAGCAACCAAAATCCTGTTTTACTTCACTATTCTATCACATTTTCAAAGCTTTATTTGCAAACAATTTGCAATCATCATGTGTCAGAAAGCCAAGAGCTTTTACATTGAGATTGCATTTTGCATTACTACAAACTATTGTGTTTCAGTTAAATAAATTTAGTACCATCCTCTGTGCATAAACAGAGATTAGTGTGTAAAAGACTTGTGTATTGCATGGGCAATGGCATGGTTCAGGTAATTTTTAGAAGAACTGTAGGAAGATTCTACCATCCTTGACAAAGTTTTGTCAGTTAAATGTTGCATCTTGAGGACATTTTGGACCTTCTATCAAGAAAGGATTCCATCTGAAGAACTTTGAAGAAGATGTGTGGCTTTTATTTATCCTTTTTGGCAAAACACCATATCAAAGTAAGTGGAGTAACATTATTATTTAACTTCAATATTTGGATCTAATCTACTCTGTGCTAATTGATACGTTTTTTGGTTTTGCTTTTTTGCAGGTCAGAACAATCTAGATGTGGAAGCTTTTTCTGCACTCTTGGAATCCATGGAAGACATCGTAAAATTTGGTTAATGCTCCAACTGGATGGTGAGCATTTACTTCACTATTCTATCACATTTTCAAAGCTTTATTTGCAAACAATTTACAATCATCTTGAGTCAGAAAGCCAAGATCTTTTACATTGAGATTACATTTTGCATTACTACAAACTATTGTGTTTCAGTTAAATAAATGTAATACCATCCTCAATCCAGACAATTTCTTTTTTGCAGTCGCTGAAATATGTTATCTTAAGGCCAGTTATGGTGAAAAATTTGTGTTAAACTGCTTGATTGTTTCTGTGCAATACACGGAAATTTTACAAAGATAAATACAGTAAAAGATCTTGTCAAAGACTTGAGTTTACTGCATTGTTGTGAAATGATGTGCATACACTGAGATTAGTATGTAAACAACTATTGTATTGCATGGGCCATTTCATGGTTCAGGCACTTTTTAGAAGAACTGTAGGAAGATTCTACCATCCTTGACAAAATATTGTCAGTTAAATGTTATATCTTGAGGACATTTTGGACCTTCTATCAAGAAAGGATTCCATCAGAAAAACTTTGAAGAAGATGTGTTGCTTTTATTATTCCTTATTGGCAAAACACCATATCAAAGTAAGTGGAGCAACTGAATTATTTAATTTGAATACTTAGATCTAATCTACTCTGTGCTAATTGATACGTTTTTTGGTTTTGCTTTTTTGTAGGCCAGAACAATCCAGATGTGGAAGCATTTTATTCACTCTTGGAATCCATGGAAGACATTGTAAAATTTGGTTAATGCTCCAACTGGATGGTAAGAATTTACTTCACTATTCTATGACATTTTCAAAGCTTTATTTGCAAACAATTTACAATCATCTTGTGTCAGAAAGACCAAGAACTTTTACATTGAGATTGCATTTTGCATTACTACAAACTCTTGTGTTTCAGTTAAATGTAATACCATCCTTAATCCAGACAATTTATTTTTTGCAGTCGCTGAAATATGTTATCTTAAGGCCAGTTATGGTGACAAATTTGTGTTAAACTGCTTGATTGTTTCTATGCAATACACGAAAATTTTACAATGATAATTACAGTGAAAGATCTTGTCAAAGACTTGATTTTACTGCATTGTTGTGAAATGATGTGCATACACAGAGATTAGTGTGTAAAAGACTTGTGTATTGCATGGGCCATGGCATGGTTCAGGCAATTTTTAGAAGAACTGTAGGAAGATTCTACCATCCTCGACAAAATATTGTCAGTTAAATGTTATTTCTTGAGGACATTTTGGCCCTTCTATCAAGAAAGGATTCCATCTGAAGAACGTTGAAGAAGATGTGTGACTTTTATTTATCCTTTTTGGCAAAACACCATATCAAAGTAAGTAGAGCAACTTTATTATTTAATTTCAATATTTGGATCTAATCTACTCTGTGCTAATTGATACGTTTTTTGGTTATGCTTTTTTTGTAGGTCAGAAAAATCCAGATATGGACGCATTTTCTGCATCCTTGGAATCCATGGAAGAAATTGTAGAATTTGGTTAATACTCCAACTGGATGGTAAGCATTTACTTCACTATTTTATCACATTTTTAAGCTTTATTTGCAAACAATTTGCAATCATCATGTGTCAGAAAGCCAAGAACTTTTACATTGAGATTGCATTTTGCATTACTACAAACTATTGTGTTTCAGTTAAATAAATTTAGTACCATCCTGAATCCAGACGATTTCTTTTTTGCAGTCGCTGAAATATGTTATCCTCAGGCCAATTATGGTGAGAAATTTGTGTTCAACTGCTTGATTGTTTCTGTGCAATACACAGAAATTTCACAATGAGAAATACAGTAAAAAATCTTGTAAAAGACTTGATTTTACTGCAGTGTTGTGAAATGATGTGCATACACAGTGTTAAGGGTTCCGGAACACACCAAATATATAATGTAGAAAGGTGCGTTCGCAGCCCGGGGTCCACCGTGCAAGCGGAGCCTGCTGCTAGTAAAAATGGCGCGAGAAGCAAACTCTGTTATCCCGCAGAGTCGCCAACATAAACGCCGTAATGCGCTGTGGCAATGAGTGCGAACTCTGTTACTCCACAGAGCCGCTAGAAGGAGAGCCGCAGCGCTATATGGCGATGTGTGTGCACTCACTAGACACAACTGAGTGGCAAAGAAAACACGCTAGGGCGCTGACTAGCGTTGAAAGCGAACCCTGTTACGTCACAGGGCCGCTGAGAAAAAGCACTGTGTCCTGTAAGGCTCTCAGGTACACAGTTAAGTGCTAAGCGTACATAAAGCGTGATCATGTGCTAATGTCCTCGCGGGAGTCACCCGCAATCTATGGCGTCTGAACGCCAGACCCTGAATACGGCAATCAAAACTCCTCACCGGTTATGCCGGTAATCTAGGGCATCTAGGACACCGACCCTGACCAGCTACCATACCAAACTCCTCACCGATTAAGTCGGTATTCTAGTGGTTTATTTCAGCCGGGTCCCTATCCACACATACACATGACCACACTGACGCATAGCATACAATGGTTGATATTAGCGCATGGCGGCCCAGCCATGCTACCCTTTTATAGCAACAGCTACAGGACCTTCCAGGAACAAGAACCAATGAGAAACTGTTACAAACAGATGTAGCTACATGACCTTCCTGGCGGAACAATAGGAGCCGCTGCAGCACCTGAACATGTGACCCCTGATCTCCAATGAGAGATCTCACTCTGGGCATGCTCAGAAGGAAAAACGCAGGACTTTGTCCCAAAAGACGTCTGCTCCAGCACTGGCTATAATAGCCGATCCAGGAAAGGCAGCAGCAAGTCACTGCACAGTAGTGGAGTGGGCAAGACACTTGGACCAACGTCTCTGCTGAGCAGGCTCCACTGCGGCTGGAGATGAATGGGAGACCGCAGCGGGACGGGTTCGAGACTCCCCTTGTGCAGCAGCGGGATATCGAACCCTAACACACAGAGGTTAGTGTGTATAGGACTTGTGTATTGCATGGGCCATGGCATGTTTTGGGCACTTTTTAGAAGAACTGTAGGACGATTCTTCCATTCTTGACAAAGTATTGTCAGTTAAATGTTTCATCTTCAGGACATTTTGGACCTTCTATCAAGAAAGGATTCCATCAGAAGAACTTTGAAGAAGATGTGTGGCTTTTATTTATCCTTTTCGGCAAAACACCATATCAAAGTAAGTGGAGCATCTTTATTATTTAATTTCAATAATTGGATCTAATCTACTCTTTGGTAATTGATAAGTTTTTGGGTATTGCTTTTTTTGTAGGTCAGAAAAATACAGATATGGACTCATTTTCTGCACACTTGGAATCCATGGAAGACATTGTAGAATTTGGTTAATACTCCAACTGGATGGTAAGCATTTACTTCACTATTCTATCATATTTCTAAATCTTTATTTGCAAATAATTTGCAATCATCATGTGTCAGAAAGCCCAGAGCTTGTACATTGAGATTGCATTTTGCATTACTACAAAAAATTGTTTTTCAGTTAAATAAATGTAATCCTCAATTCAGATGATTTCTTTTTTGCAGTCGGTGAAATATGTTATCCTCAGGCCAATTATGGTGAGAAATTTGTGTTCAACTGCTTGATTGTTTCTGTGCAATACACAGAAATTTCACAATGAGAAATACAGTAAAAAATCTTGTAAAAGACTTGATTTTACTGCATTGTTGTGAAATGATGTGCATACACAGAGATTAGTGTGTAAAGGACTTGTGTTTAGCTTGGGCCATGGCATGGTTCGGGCAATTTTTAGAAGAACTGTAGAAAGATTCTACCATCCTTGACAAAGTATTGTCAGTTAAATGTTGCATCTTGAGGACATTTTGGACCTTCTATCAAGAAAGGATTCCATCAGAAAAACTTTGAAGAAGATGTGTGGCTTTTATTTATCCTTTTTTGCAAAACACCAAAGTACATGGAGCAACTTTATTATTTAATTTCAATATTTGGATCTAATCTACTCTGTGCTAATTGGTAAGTTTTTTGGTTTTGCTTTTTTGTAGGTCAGAACAATCCAGATGTGGAAGCATTTTCTGCACCCTTGGAATCCATGGAAGACATTGTAGAATTTGGTTAATACTCCAACTGGATGGTAAGCATTTACTTCACTATTCTATCACATTTTCAAAGCTTTATTTGCAAACAATTTGCAATCATCATGTGTCAGAAAGCCAAGAGCTTTTACAATGAGATTGCATTTTGCATTACTACAAACTCTTGTGTTTCAGTGAAATAAATGTAATACCTTCCTCAATCCAGACGATTTCTTTTTTGCAATCGCTGAAATATGTTATCCTCAAGCCAATTATGGTGAGAAATTTGTGTTCAACTGCTTGATTGTTTCTGTGCAATAAACAGAAATTTCACAATGATAAATACAGTAAAAGATCTAGTCAAAGACTTGATTTTACTGCATTGTTGTGAAATGATGTGCATACACAGAGATTAGTGTGTGTTCTGCCTCCAGCATCCAATCGTTTCTGACTTATTTGATTTTTACTGTTTTACATAGGAGTGTGATAATCTGGTGTTTGGCTCCCTCTAGTGACCAGTCTCATATCCGCAGTTGTAATGTTTTCTTTCATTTTCAGCTAGATCTTTTTCTTTCCTTTGCAATGCATCATGGTAGCTTAGCAATGCATGATGGTAGCGTAGCAATGTATGCTGGGAGCTTTCCCTCCATTTCCCTCCATGTTCCTTCAGCCTGCATCCAGGAAGCAGCTCATCTTTTCCTCTCCTCTTGTGATAGTATCGCCGGTTTGTACCTATGTCTCTCTAGTTAATTCCTGTCCTGGCTACACAGAGACTTAATATAGCTACAGCAATCTCTGCACTGCTAAGACACCATGTCCCACAAATCACACAGGACAAAATCTGCCACTTCCGTCTCTTCAAAGACAACATCCATCAGCAGCGCGGTCGCCATTGCCCGCGCAAATGCTCTAGCCACTGAAATGCGAGCAAGCTATGCTGAACAAGAGATGCGACTTAAGTTAAAGAAAGCTGAACTAGAGAGCAAGGCGCAGTTAGAGAAGGCACGCATAGATGCCGCCTTAGAGAGCCTAGCAGGAAAAAGAGAAGCTGCTGCAGCCCTCGCCGAGGCAGAATCTCTAGAAGCCGCGCAAAACCCTAAGCAGCATAGCCTAAGAAGTACGTCAAGTCTGGAGTTTCCACTGC
The DNA here is from genome assembly GCA_033576555.1 of Oophaga sylvatica. Lineage (NCBI taxonomy): Eukaryota > Metazoa > Chordata > Amphibia > Anura > Dendrobatidae > Oophaga > Oophaga sylvatica. The sequence continues at coordinate 83,467 of JARQOD010000149.1, forward strand.
AAGATTCACCACAACGCACATCTCAGTATGTTAATGGACTTCCTGATCCAAACTATAACCCTGAACCGGCATCGAAACAAGATCAAGACACCTCCAGTGAAGCGACCAAGAGTCATCATGAGGCTCAGCTCCAAGACAGAAACCAACATGAAAACGTGGAGCAAAATAACTCTGCTAATAACTACCTTCCTCCTCACCAGGTAACCAACGTGAATCGCCCTGCTGACAAGCCGCACATCAGACTGAAGCATCACGACACTGGTTGGCGCCACCCAGAGGATACTAACAGGTACAAACGCACCTCACACCACTATCAGGGTGACCCATCACCAGTATACTCTGCTGACAACCGGTTCACAACAGAATTTGCTAAGTTCTTCACACGACGTGATCTGGTTGCCAAGGGACTCATGAAATTCACTGACCAAGCTGAAGGTTACAGAGCTTGGAAAGCTTCCTTCCAGAATGTCACTAGAGACTTTGCGCTACAACACAGGGAAGAGATAGACCTCTTAGTCAAATACCTGGGGGAAGTGTTATGTTTCGGTAGCTGAGGAGTGCAGGTAAAAAAGGCAATACACCAGAGAAGTTGGAATCTATGAGATTGCAGTACCCTGACTAACCACCACAACTAGAGGCAGCCGTGGAGCGTTCCTACGTTGGTCCTAGACGCCTCGTCACAGCCTGAGAAACTAACTACACCTAAAGATAGAAAGAGGAAAGCTATCTGCCCAGGAGCAGATCGCCAAAGAACATAGAAAGCCCCCAAACATGTAATGGCGGTTAGACAAGATGAAATACTGACACAGACAGAAAATAGTATGAGCAAACGTTGGGGCCCAAACTACCTAAATAGAAAAGGATAGGAAGGGCACTTACTGCAATCCCAAAAAACCCTGAAAAGCACCAACTCTACTAATTTCAAAATCACCTGAGATCACACGACCTCTACCACCTAAATTAGTTCTCTGGTGTAACAAAATCAAAACAGCAGCCACTGAAAAAACTGGAAAAAGCAAAAGTACAAACATCAGTGGCTGAACTAAACTGAGAGGGCAAAAGCCCCCGGAGGGGACCCTGAAGGCCCCCACAGAAGTGCAGGACAAAATGCAAAAATCAAGCGCAAAAACAAAAAGAAGAAAATGTCTGTTAGCAGGAGATGCAGACACGACACAGCAGGCTACAAAGGAAACAGGACTCAAGGATTGAGACCAGAACAATTGATCACCGGCAACCCTGATGGGAAGGCGACTCCCTTATATAAGACCAGTCAGTAACACCTGATTCCCACTCCTCACAATCTTCACTGGACAGTCCAGTACCGCTTGTAACCACCAGAGGGAGCCTCTGCTCAGAACTCATTTCAAGTCCATTCACAACAGTACCCCCCCTTGAGGAGGGGTCACCGAACCCTCACTTGAGCAACCAGGTCGGTCAGGATGAGTTCTATGATACGCACGGATGAGTCTCCTAGCATGGATGTCCGAAGCAAACACCCAAGAATTGTCTTCCTGACCATAACCTCTCCATTTAACCAAATACTGGAGTTTCCGTCTAGAAAAACGAGAATTCAATATTTTCTCAACCACAAACTCCATATTGCCCTCAACCAGAACAGGGTCAGGAGGCAAAGCAGTAGGAACCACTGGCTCAACAAACCTCTTCAACAAGGACTTGTGGAACACGTTATGGATCTTAAATGTCCCTGGAAGAAGCAAACGAAAAGAAACAGGATTAAGAATCTCCATGATCTTATAAGGTCCAATGAACCTAGGCTTAAATTTAGGAGATGCCACTCTCATAGGAATATTTCTTGAGGACAACCAGACCAAGTCCCCCACTTTAAACCGAGGACCATCAGTCCTATGCCGGTTAGCAAACCGCTGGGCCCTCTCCTGAGAGAGGGACAACCTCTCCACTACCTGGTCCCAAATCTGTTGCATACGCTCCACAACAGAGTCAACACCTGGACAGACAGAAGCCTCCGTCTGTCCTGAAGAAAATCGAGGGTGAAACCCAGAATTACAGAAAAATGGAGACATCAAAGTGGCAGAGCTAGCCCTATTATTAAGAGCATGTTCTCTCAGTTTGACCATTGGTCTGAGGATGAAACGCCGAGGAGAAAGACAATTGAACACCAATTTTAGAACAAAAGGTCCTCCAAAATCTGGAAACAAACTGGACTCCTCTGTCAGACACAATGTTCTCAGGAATGCCGTGTAAACGAACCACGTGCTGAAGGAACAAAGGCACCAATTCAGAGGAGGAAGGCAACTTAGGTAATGGCACAAGATGTATCATCTTGGAAAACCTATCACAAATCACCCAGATGACGGTCATTCTCTGAGAAACAGGGAGGTCGGAAATGAAATCCATAGAGATATGGGTCCATGGTCTCTTGGGCACAGGCAATGGCATCAACAAACCACTAGAGCGAGAGCAAGGCTTGGAGCGAGAGCAAGTCCCGCGGGACTGCACAAATTCCCTGACATCACGAGACAAGGTAGGCCACCAAAAGGACCGACTAACCAAGTCTCTGGTACAACAAATTCCGGGATGCCCAGCCAACGCGGAACAATGAATCTCAGACATCACACTCTTTTTCCACTTGTCCGGGACAAACAATTTTCCAACAGGGCAGCGCTCGGGCCTATCCTCCTGACACCCCTCCAGAGCAAGTCTCAAATTGGGTGAGATGGCGGAAAGAACTACACCCTCTTTCAAAATAACAGAAGGATCAGATAACTCAGGAGAGTCCGCAAGGAAACTCCTCGAGAGGGCATCCGCCTTAACATTCTTAGTGCCAGGAAGAAAGGAAACCACAAAATTAAAACGTGTGAAAAACAAGGCCCACCTGGCCTGTCTAGGATTGAGTCGCTTGGCAGATTCCAGATAAACCAGATTCTTATGGTCCGTAAGGACCACCACCTGATGTTTGGCTCCCTCCAGCCAATGTCTCCACTCTTCAAAAGCCCACTTCATGGCCAGTAACTCCCGATTACCCACGTCATAATTACGTTCAGTAGGAGAAAATTTTCGAGAGAAAAAGGCACAAGGGTTCCTTTTAGAGGTCTCTGGATCTTTTTGGGACAAAACGGCACCTGCCCCAATTTCAGAGGCATCAACCTCCACCTGAAATGGCAGAGAAACATCAGGCTGCCGTAGAACAGGAGCAGAAGTGAATCTCTGCTTAAGTTCCTGAAATGCAGAGACTGCCTCAGGAGGCCAATTCACCACATCAGAACCCTTTCTGGTCAAATCAGTCAATGGTTTAACAATAACCGAGAAATTACCAATAAATTTACGATAAAAATTGGCAAAACCCAAAAATCTTTGAAGAGCCTTTAATGAAGTGGGTTGGACCCAATCACAGATGGCCTGAACCTTGACCGGGTCCATTTCAATAACAGATGGGGACAAAATGAATCCCAGAAATGAGATCCTCTGTACGCCAAAAAGACACTTTGATCCCTTCACATACAGAGCATTCTCTCTCAAAATCTGGAATACAGTTCGAACATGTTTCACATGAGAGTCCCAATCATTAGAAAAAATCAAGATATCATCCAAATAAACAATCAGAAATGTATCCACAAAATCCCTGAAAATGTCATTCATGAAGGACTGGAAGACAGAAGGAGCATTAGTGAGCCCAAAGGGCATCACAAGGTACTCAAAATGCCCCTCAGGGGTATTGAATGCCGTCTTCCATTCATCCCCGTGCTTAATGCGAATAAGGTTATATGCCCCCCTGAGGTCAAGCTTGGTAAACCAAGTAGCGTTTTTCACCCTGGAAAACAGGTCAAAAATCAAAGGTAACGGGTATTGATATTTTACAGTAATATTGTTCAAAAGACGATAATCAATACACGGCCTTAATGAACCATCCTTTTTGGCCACAAAGAAAAAACCGGCACCTAAGGGTGAAGAGGATGGTCTGATATGACCCTTCTCCAATGATTCCTTGATATAAGACCGCATAGCGTCATGTTCAGGTACAGACAAGTTAAAAAGGCGACCTTTAGGGAATTTACTACCAGGCACTAATTCAATAGCGCAGTCATAGCTCCTATGGGGAGGCAAGGATGCAGATTTACTTTCGCTAAACACATCAGAAAAATCAATCAAAAAGTCAGGAACATCCTGAGCCTGGGGGGAGGCAGAAAAACAGGAGTGTTGGTATTAACACATTGGCAGCCCCAACTGGTTACAGACACAGATTTCCAATCCAAAACAGGATTATGAGACTGCAACCAAGGGAAGCCCAGTACGATTATATCATGCAGATTATACAGAACCAAAAATTTACAGCACTCCTGATGATCAGGTTCAACCCTCATTATCACCTGAGTAGAGAACTGAGGTTTATTCTCAGCCAAAGGGGTAGAATCGATCCCCAGTAGGGGAATAGACTTCTGTAGGGGTATCAAGGGAAACCCACAACCTTTAGCAAAATCATAATCCATCAGGTTAATAGCTGCTCCAGAATCAACGAAAGCCTGAGCAGAAAATGAGGACAGAGAGCATATCAGAGTGACAGTTAATAAAAACTTAGTCTGAACACTACCCAAGACAACTGAGCGTGCAAAACGTCTTCCTCGCTTAGGGCAGACTGAAATAGCATGAGAGGCATCACCACAGTAGAAACATAACACATTGTGCTTTAGAAACTCATGACGCTGTGCCCCAGACACCACTCTATCACACTGCATGGGTTCAGAAGCAGGTTCACAAGGCAACACCATTCCACGCATACTTCTCCGCTCACGCAAACGTCTGTCAATTTGAATCGCTAATGACATAGAATCATTGAGACCAGAGGGGACAGAGAATCCCACCATAACATCCTTTACATTATCTGACAGACCCTTCCGAAAAAGGGCCGCCAAAGCGTCGTCATTCCACTTGGTCAGGACTGCCCACCTACGGAATCTCTGACAGTATAACTCAGCGTCATCAAGACCCTGATTTAATGCCAACAAGGCTTTTTCAGCTTGATCAGTGACATTAGGCTCATCGTATAATAACCCCAAAGCCTGAAAAAATGCATCAACATCACTCAAAACAGGATCCCCAGGTGTCAGGGAAAAAGCCCAATCCTGAGGATCGCCGCGCAGGAGAGAGATGACAATTTGAACCTGCTGCGCTGCGTTCCCTGAGGACTTAGATTTTAAGGCAAAAAACAATTTACAATTATTTTTGAAATTCTGAAACTTAGCTCGATCCCCTAAAAACAAATCTGGCATGGGAATCCTAGGTTCCACAACAGGCAACCTAGCAAGATAGGTAGCAATACTCCGAACCTCAGTGGCAAGCTGATCCACACGGCCAGACAACTGTGCAAACTCCATTGAGAGAAAAAAAAATCCTCCCCAGCACCCAGAGATACAGAGGGAAAAAATGCAACAAACAGAAAAATATCTCTGACAACTCTGACAACCTTTTTTCTTTCACAATATTTTTTCCCTTCTGTGAGTACCATACAATTTTCAATTTTTGGGCCGGTGATACTGTTATGTTTCGGTAGCTGAGGAGTGCAGGTAAAAAAGGCAATACACCAGAGAAGTTGTAATCTATGAGATTGCATTACCCTGACTAACCACCACAACTAGAGGCAGCCGTGGAGCGTTCCTACGTTGGTCCCAGACGCCTCGTCACAGCCTGAGAAACTAACTACACCTAAAGATAGAAAGAGGAAAGCTATCCGCCCCGGAGCAGATCCCCAAAGAACATAGAAAGCCCCCAAACATGTAATGGCGGTTAGACAAGATGAAATACTGACACAGACAGAAAATAGTATGAGCAAACGTTGGGGCCCAAACTACCTAAATAGAAAAGGATAGGAAGGGCACTTACTGCAATCCCAAAAAACCCTGAAAAGCACCAACTCTACTAATTTCAAAATCACCTGAGATCACACGACCTCTACCACCTAAATTAGTTCTCTGGTGTAACAAAATCAAAACAGCAGCCACTGAAAAAACTGGAAAAAGCAAAAGTACAAACATCAGTGGCTGAACTAAACTGAGAGGGCAAAAGCCCCGGAGGGGACCCTGAAGGCCCCCACAGAAGTGCAGGACAAAATGCAAAAATCAAGCGCAAAAACAAAAAGAAGAAAATGTCTTATCTGTTAGCAGGAGATGCAGACACGACACAGCAGGCTACAAAGGAAACAGGACTCAAGGATTGAGACCAGAACAATTGATCACCGGCAACCCTGATGGGAAGGCGACTCCCTTATAAAAGACCAGTCAGTAACACCTGATTCCCACTCCTCACAATCTTCACTGGACAGTCCAGTACCGCTTGTAACCACCAGAGGGAGCCTCTGCTCAGAACTCATTTCAAGTCCATTCACAACAGGGAAGAGTCAGTCAAACATGCAGTAAGGATCAGACACATTAATATAAACCGCCCTGAGACTGGCCTCAAAGAGATCTGGAAGAGGCTGGATGAGTGTTACGGCTCAGCAGAGGTAATAGAAAGAGCCTTGTTCAAAAGAATTAAAAACTTTCCTAAAATATCTAACAAAGAGCTCCAGAAACTTAGAGAATTACGTGACTTGCTAAAGGAGGTCCAAGTTGCCAAATGTGAGGATGATCTACAAGGACTTGCATACCTTGACACAGCAAGAGGTGTTAACCCTATAGTCCAAAAGTTGCCCTACAATCTACAGGAGGGTGGATCACACATGGTTCCACGTACAAATACAAGCACAGTGTTCCATTTCCTCCCTTCTCCATTTTTGTAGACTTTGTACACCAACAAGCAAGAATCAGAAACGATCCCAGCTTTGACTTTGCATTGTCATATGCCACACCGTCACCAACTGCAAACCCACGCAGAACATCTGTGGCAGTGCACAAGACTTATGTTTCTTCTCCAGGTTCTAATTACAGGTCTGCTGGCTGCTCCCAACCAAAGAGAAAGGTGCAGGATCCTGATAAGCAGTGCCCGCTCCATCTGAAGCCTCATCCTCTCCTGAAATGCAGAGCCTTCAGAGGAAAATCTATGCCAGATCGCAGAAGCTTCCTGAAAGAGAACGGTATTTGCTACAAGTGCTGCTCATCCACAACTCACCTTGCCAAGGATTTCAAGGTCAGTGTAAAATGCACAGAATGTGGCACCACAGATCATAACACTTCCCTACACCCTGGGCCAGCTCCATGGAGTACACAAAACACACCAGCTGACAGTGAGCATGGCGGGGAGGAAAGGAACATTGATGCAGCCATGCCAGAGATCACTTCAAAATGTACTGAAGTCAGTAAAGGGACAATAGACAGTAGATCCTGTTCAAAAATATGCCTCGTCAGAGTGTAACCAAAGGGTCAAAGAGACAAAGCTGTAAGACTGTATGCTATCTTGGATGATCAAAGTAATCGATCCCTGGCTAGATCAACATTCTTTGACCTATTCCACATCAAAGGGCCAAGCACCCCCTACTCACTAAAGACGTGTGCAGGTACTGTGACGACAGCAGGTAGGAAAGCTACTGACTACCAAATTGAGTCCTTAGACGGTCAATTCTGCCTACCACTACCTACTTTCATCGAGTGTAATCAGATCCCAGACAACAGATCTGAAATACCTACGCCAGATCTAGCATTCCATCACGCTCACTTAAAACGCATAGCACACCTCATACCGGAACTCGACCATCAGGCCCAGATAATTCTGCTGTTGGGGAGAGATATCCTGCAGGTGCATAAAGTGAGACAGCACATCAATGGACTCCACAATGCTCCCTATGCCCAAAATCTAGACCTAGGATGGGTCATAATAGGAAACGTATGCTTGGGATGCATGCACGCCCCATCTTCTGTGACAAGCATGCTGACAAATACATTAGAGAAAGGACGCCCATCTCTGTTTCAACCTTGTAACAATGAATTCCATGTCAGAGAGCTACCACACAGCATCCAACTGCCCAATCACCTAATAGACTTCACTCATGACAGCAGTATAGTGTCGGGAAGCTATGAGGATCAGTTAGGGTGCACAGTCTTCCAGAGAACTAAGCAAGACAACCAAGTGGCAATGTCAGTAGAGGACAAGTTGTTCTTAGAGGTAATGGACAAGGGGCTTGTTAAAGATGAGACCAACAGCTGGGTCGCACCTCTTCCCTTTAGAACCCACAGACCACGTCTACCGAATAACAGAAATCAGGCATTAAAGCATTTCTCCTCTCTCAAACATAATCTGCAAAGGAAGCCAGAGATCAAAGATCACTTTTTCTCCTTCATGTCAAAGATCTTTGAGAATTGTTATGCAGAGCTAGCTCCCACTCTTAAAGACTCTGAAGAATGCTGGTTCCTACCCATGTTTGGAGTATACCACCCTAAGAAACCAGGCCAAATTAGAGTGGTGTTTGACTCCAGTGCTAAGTTTGATGATATCTCCCTGAATGATGTTCTACTGACAGGACCAGACCTCAATAACAAACTGCTGGGAGTACTTATGCGTTTCCGTAAGTATTCCATCGCCTTCATCGCTGACATCCAGCAAATGTTCCATTGTTTCCTTGTGAGAGAGAGAGACAAGAACTTCCTAAGATTCTTCTGGTACAGAGACAATGATCCTGCTAAAGAAGTCACAGAGTATCGCATGAGAGTGCACTTCTTTGGCAATAGTCCTTCACCTGCAGTCGCCATCTATGGACTCAAAAGGTCGACTCAAGAAGGAGAAACAGAATATGGATCAGATGTCAAACAATTCATAGAAAAGGACTTTTATGTTGATGATTGTCTAAAAGCCATGTCTTCAAATGAGACTGCCATCAGTCTTCTCAGGAGAGCCCAAGAGATGCTTGCTTGCTTGAACCTCAGACTTTACAAAATAGCCTCAAACAGCCAAGAACTCATGGAAGCATTCCCTTCACAAGACTTATGTAACAGTCTCAGAGACTTGGACTTGGGGTCAGAACCCGCACCAATGCAACGCAGCCTCGGGCTTCTCTGGAATCTACAGTCAGACACTTTCACCTTCCAGGTCAGCCAATAAGAAAAGTCTTTCACACGTACAGGTGTCCTGTCCACCATCAACAGTCTGTATGATCCCTTGGGTTTCGCAGCTCCTGTCACTATACAAGGCAAGGCCTTACTAAGGGACTTAACCAAGGAAACATCCGACTGGGATGCACCTCTGCCACCTGATAAGAGAATACAGTGGGAAGGATGGAAGAACTCTTTAGCAGCCCTCTCCAACCTGAATGTGCCAAGACCATACACCCCTGTGCCGTCTACAGAAATACAAAGCCAAAGACTGTACGTGTTTGCAGATGCTTCTGTCAAAGCAATTGCCGCTGTCGCCTATCTCAAAACTGTAGACTCCAAATGTCAGAGCCACATTGGATTCGTTATGGGGAAAGCCAAACTTGCTCCACAGCCAGAGCACACTATACCCAGGTTACAGCTTTGTGCTGCAGTCTTAGCCGTTGAATTGGCAGAGTTCGTCGCATCAGAGATGGATATCGACTTGACACAGGCCAAGTTCTACTCAGAAACCAAAAAAGCCAAGGGAATTAGGCAAATAGTACAAAATTATTTATTAAATAACATACAATATAACAGGAGAAAAATCACAAGATACAAAACGCCAGGAGTGCAAGAAATGTTCAATAATGCCTTAATAAGGAGTGAATGACAAATCTAATCATTTGCCCCATATGTTGTAATAGTAATGACATATGTAAGAAAGAAAGGCTCAATATCACAGCCTGTAATGTGACAGATAGGACAAGTGTCCAAAGCTCATAACATAATAAGTCACAGAATACAGTCTTAGAGGCAAAATGACTCTATAAAGGGCATAAAAAACTGTGCCCATACAATATGTATGTGGAGCATAGAAATGTCAGATCAAACAGGACTGAGAGGTGTCAAACATTAATGGCTCAAAAAAGCTCAAAACACCTCAAGCAGTCCCGACATCCTACAAAAATCTAACAAGGCAAAGACAGATAGTGTTAAAACAGAGCAGGCTATATTCTTGTATGACATCATATACCCAAGTACAACGCCATAGTATCTTTAGGTAAGATGATAAGGTCCAGTGACCCACATAACAGCGATAGATGGCCTGTTCATACCTGGGGCAGCCTGTCCTGATACACAGAACTCCAAAGGAGGTATATAGAGTCTATAATAGTATTATTGCACATAAGCCCAAAATGTTACCTAAAGGAGAACTGTAACAAGAAAGTAAAAGCAAGTGCTGAATGCACATACCTGGCGTAAGGGGAACCCCGACGCACGTTTCGCATCAGCTTCCTTGGGGGGTTGTGTAGAAAGATGCAAGATATCCCTTTTTATATGTACGGGTACTAATCAAAAAATCCAAAAAATCCCGCGGTATAGCGGCGCTTCCGGTGCCGACTCCGACACCGCGCCCAGCATCACAGCACACACCTCCAGTGACGCGTCAACTAGAGGGTGGTAAATAGACACTAGCACAGCCAGTATAGTGGAGGTGCACCAGTAGGTTCCCAAGCCGTAATATAAGAAAGAAAGCTGGGCACACTCATGTAGATGAAATAGGTGAAGAACTAATTTAATGTTGCACGTACAGTAGTCACAATCATCAAACGTTTCGGTCTGAAAAGACCTTCATCAGTGAACTACAAAACAATAAAGTGAAGCAAATGATATTTACAAACGAAAAAAAGTATATACAAAAAGAAAAAGAAAAATGATGGTCATATGTTTTAGGAAAATGTTAACTATAGGAGAACCCATATATCAAGCCTTGGCAAAAGTAACAAAAGTAACAAGCATAGAAGGATGAAGTATCATACATGACTAGTGAGGACATACCTTAGTGAAAATGACAGTTGTCATAGATCTAATATGAATAGCTAATCTGAGGGGCATAAGATGAGATTATTTGGTAATGAGTGGAATACTGTGAGAGAGTGATATAAATAATTACACCAAATAGCATACCATAGAGATGAGATGGTAGAGGCACAGTCGTGCTGTGATATAAAATATAGCGGTATTAATTGAGAACATACTGAAGTGAGGTGATCGCTATGATAGGAATATAACATACCATGGCGTTAGTTGAATGTAGCAAATCCTCCCGTCTGGATTGTGATGCTTTACGCCATCCCCTATGAATTACATGTCTGGAGTATCCACGTTCTTCAAATCGTAATGCCAATTCATGTGATTGTCTGTTGAAAGATAGGTCTTCTGAACAAGAAGGGTATGTTCAGAAGACCTATCTTTCAACAGACAATCACATGAATTGGCATTACGATTTGAAGAACGGGACACGGGAGGATTTGCTACATTCAACTAACGAGAGAGACAAGAACAAAAGGAATTTTTCACAGGTGAGGTTTATTTCAACCTTTAATGAACAAAATCATGGTTTAAGAAATTCCTTACAGAGGTTCTGGTCCATCTTGAAACAGGATCCCACCCTGGACAAATGTCTGGAATCATATCCCTCTATTACCTACAGAAGATCCAAAAATCTGCGTGATCTCTTGGTGCACAGTCATCATAGGGAACAAAAGACTTTGGGACCCTTTGGCACAAGGGGCCCCAAATGGGGATTTTTCCCGTGTAAAGATTGTTTAGCCTGTGCCAACCTTGAGCGCTGCAATACCTTCTGTTCCAGCAATGGACAGAAGGAATTCAAGATCACTCACCATATAACATGTAGCACAACCAGGGTTATATACCATGCCTCATGTCCGTGTGGCTTGGTATATATTGGCCTAACATCACGCCAACTACGTGTCAGGTTTCGCGAGCACGTCCGCGATATCATCAAGGCTAATGGGACCACGGATATATCCACTCTAAAACCAATTCCCAGACATTTTAAGATGGTACATGCATGTGATGCCAAGCTCCTGCGTATAAGGGGTATTGATAGGATTCTTGAGGATGGTAGGGGTGGTGACCTCAAGAAAAAATTGGCACAGTTAGAAGCCAAATGGATCATGAAAGTAGACAGTGTAAGACCCAAAGGTCTTAATGAGGTATTGAGCTTTGTTCCATTTTTATAAGTGTCCCTCTGTTTTTATTCTTTGATTTTAATGTTATGTTTTTTGTCTCACTTTAGGTATCCCTATATATAAAGTATACATTTATCCCTGTTTTGTGATGTTCTTCTCCCTTGATATGATGTATCATATGGACAATATGAAGAATATTTGAGGACATCATTGAAGATAAAAGCACACAGAATAATCTTATTGTTTTTTATGTTTTGTTCTTTATTATTGTGCTTTAATGTTGGTGGGAGGAGTTTTTTCTTTTTTATACTTAAAATGGCCTTCTGAAAATCGATATGTACTTTTGTCTATCACTGACTATTTAACATATGCGGCTGTTATATATGGTACTCAGTGCTTTTCTCTTTATGTCTATTCCATGCTCTAGAGATGTATAGACAACTAGTTCTAGCATGGACTTGGAGTTCGTTTGTGTAATCATATTACTCTTATTTACACATAGACGTGGTTCTCATCTCTTTATACTTACCCACTATTCCTCACGCTCCAGCGGTGTGCGCTCCTGCAGTGCTGACGGCTTGCCGGTCGTCATGGACACGAGCCCGTACAGCGTTGCTGGGCCCACCCTCTAGTTGACGCGTCACTGGAGGTGTGTGCCCTGTGACGCTGGGCGCGGTGATACGTGACTTCCGGCTCTCCGAGTCGGCACCGGAAGCGCCGCTATACCGCGGGATTTTTTGATTAGTACCCGTACATATAAAAAGGGATATCTTGCATCTTTCTACACAACCCCCGAGGAAGCTGATGCGAAACGTGCGTCGGGTTTCCCTTACGCCAGATTTTTGTAGGATGTCGGGACTGCTTGAGGTGTTTTGAGCTTTTTTGAGCCATTAATGTTTGACACCTCTCAGTCCTGTTTGATCTGACATTTCTATGCTCCACATACATATTGTATGGGCACAGTTTTTTATGCCCTTTATAGAGTCATTTTGCCTCTAAGACTGTATTCTGTGACTTATTATGTTATGAGCTATGGACACTTGTCCTATCTGTCACATTACAGGCTGTGATATTGAGCCTTTCTTTCTTACATATGTCATTACTATTACAACATATGGGGCAAATGATTAGATTTGTCATTCACTCCTTATTAAGGCATTATTGAACATTTCTTGCACTCCTGGCGTTTTGTATCTTGTGATTTTCCTCCTGTTATATTGTATGTTATTTAATAAATAATTTTGTACTATTTGCCTAATTCCCTTGGCTTTTTTGTTTTTTGTTTTTTTTGATTATTGGGAAGGGCTTTCATGTTTGGACTTTCCTTTTGGTTTTTCAAGTTCTACTCAGACAGCAAAGTAGTCCTTGGATATATCCACAATGAAACTAGGCGATTCTATGTTTATGTCAACAACAGAGTGCTACGAATTACGAGATCAGTTCATCAAAAACAGTGGCATTACATACCCACGGACCAAAATCCTGCAGATCACGCAACTAGAGCAGTTGATGCAAGTCGACTAGGAAGCACAACATGGCTCTCCGGACCAAAATTATTGTTTACTGAAGAACATCTCCCAGACACCTTTGAACTAGTGAGAGAGGACTCAGATGCTGAAATCCGCCCTCAGGTGTCTACACTTGATACCAATGACCTCTACAAGCACCAATAGAGACAGGTACAAAGCCTTGCAAATACCTTCTGGGACAGGTGGCATAAACAGTATTTGTCCACCCTGCAGCCACGGGTGAATTGGCAGTCCACTAGGCCTAATCTGAGCATTGGTGACCTTGTTCTTGTGAAAGACTGCCAAGTTCACCGCAACCAGTGGCCACTTGGTCTAGTGACTGCAACATTCCGAGTAAGGATGGCAAACTCCGCAAAGTTGAACTGAGGATGGCCAAAGGGAATGAACCTAAGACATTCTCCAGACCAGTATCCGAACTGGTCTTATTGTTGCCTTCGGAAGAAAAAGACTGTGACATCCATTGATGCCAGACGGGGAGTGTTCTGCCTCCAGCATCCAATCGTTTCTGACTTATTTGATTTTTACTGTTTTACATAGGAGTGTGATAATCTAGTGTTTGGCTCCCTCTAGTGACCAGTCTCATATCCGCAGTTATAATGTTTTCTTTCATTTTCATCTAGATCTTTTTCTTTCCTTTGCAATGCATCATGGTAGCTTAGCAATGCATGATGGTAGCGTAGCAATGTATGCTGGGAGCTTTCCCTCCATTTCCCTCCATTTTCCTTCAGCCTGCATCCAGGAAGCAGCTCATCTTTTCCTCTCCTCTTGTGATAGCATCGCCGGTATGTACCTATGTCTCTCTAGTTAATTCCTGTCCTATATTAGCCCTGTCTAATCAGTCCTGGCCCTGGTTAGGTATTAGTCTGCAAATGTTTATTCATACTGTATTATGTATATGTATTTTCATTATACCCCTGTACTGATTGTATGTATATATGTTTGTATTATAGTTTCACCGCGCACGTATCAATATATCAAGTTCAATAAAAGCACAGATTCAATCACAATCTCCTTATTGGACCCTGGTATATAAAGGTTTAGCTGTCTGTATAACTGCAATGACGTCTGCCTCATTCAGTAAGGACAGAACAGTGTGTAAAGGACTTGTGTATTGCATGGGCCATGGCTAGTGTTGAGCTATACTTTCCGATATTGCAAAATATCGGATCGGATTGGATCGGTCCGATACTCAAAAAGTATCGGATATCGCCGATTCCGATACCGGAAATCAATGTAAGTCAATGGGACAAAAATATCTGAATTAAAATAACCCCTTTCTTTCCTTGTAGACTAATTGTACATGAAGAAAAACAACTAAGAATAATGTAGAATGTATTGGGGGAGGTGGAGGAGACATTAAAGGCATAGAGGTTTAGCCCAATCAAATGGAATAGCAGGAATAAAAAATTTTTTTTAAGACGTTCGGAGTTGCGAAGAAATTGACTATGTTGTTAACCTCTTTTCTATTTTGGCACATATGTATGTTTCACTACTTCCATGCTCTTCACCTTCTTTTTTACTTCTCCCACTCTTTCTCCTTCATGATCCTCAGCAGCAGCATCTTTTTCATCAACTTCTTCTTCACCTTATTTATCTTCTTCTTCAACTTCTTCCTATTCTTTTTTTAACATTCTTCATATTCTTCTTATTCAACTATTATTCTTCTTCTTCATATTCTACATCTTCATCTTCTTCCTATTCATCTTCTTTGTGACAGGCATTCCTGTAGTTGTAATCTATAAAATTTTGAAGATTACACCTTCCGTTCAAGCTGTCACAAGATTTACAACAGTATTTGTCCGCGTTCAGTTTGGCCTGCAGCTGCAGGCATTTTCCAGGGGCACCACGAGGAGGAACAGACTCACCCCCATACACTGCTTAGTCTTCTTCTGCTTATAATTTAGAGCATATCTTTTGCTCTGATTTTTGGTGTTATGCTTAATGTTCTTCTGCTCTTTGTTCCTCTGTTTCTTGGTCTTCTGTCTCTTGTTCTGTATCTTGTCGGTTGTCTTCATCTTCTTTGTCCTCTTGGTCATCTTCTTCTGGGTAATCTTTTTGTTCTTCTTTGGGGTGGTGTTCAGGCTCGTCGTCTTCATGGTCGTCGTCCTTGGGGTCGTCTTCTTCGGGGTGGTCTTCAGGGTCGTCGTCTTCAGGGTCCTCGTCTTCGGGGTCGTCGTCTTCTTCGGGGTGGTCTTCAGGGTCATCGTTTTCAGGGTCGTCGTCTTCAGTGTCGTCGTCAGGGAGATCCAGAGTAATTACCAAAAAAAACATTTCAAAAATCTTCAACTTGGAAATGTAGCTGAAGGTACAAGAAGGCTGAGTAACTGCCGAGAACCAGCTGACTGTCCTGGAACCCGGATGGGTAGTAGAAGGAACAATAGCCAATGGCACTACGAGGACCAGCTGATGGTACTGGGACACGGTTACTAAGCAGAAGGTACCTGTGCTACAAAGCACTACCAAGGACCAGCAGACGTTGCTGGAACTCGGATACTGAGATGGAGGCACCTAGGTCAAAGGCACTGCCGAGAACCAGCTGACGGTACTGGAACCCGGATGGGTAGCAGAAGGTACAAGAGACAATGGAAGTAATGAGGACCAGCTGACTGTGCTGGAAGCCGGAGGGGCAGCAGAAGGAACAGAACCAATGGCACAACCGAGGACCAGCTGACAGTACTGGGACATGGTTACTAAGCAGGAGGTACCTGTGCTACAAAGCACTACCAAGGACCAGCAGACGTTGCTGGAACTCGGATATCGAGATGGAGGCACCTAGGCCAAAGGCACTGCCGAGAACCAGCTGACGGTACTGGAACCCGGATGGGTAGCTGAAGGTACCCATGAAAAATAAAGTTGAAAGGCCGTGAGCTGGCTGCAGTTACCGAATCCCACAGTCCTACAGGGGGTGCTTGTCCTATTGGCACTACGGAAACAGCCTTTAGTTACATATCCCGCAGCCCACATAGAAAGCACCTAAACTGCAGGCACCATAGAGTTGGCTAACCCGACCGCAACACGACAGGACAACTTATTGGAGGCAAAGTGACGTTGACACTGCCCGGAAACAGCTGGCGTGCAGTAACCAGGCTGGGCAGGAGGGAGTACCTGTGCCAAAGACACTTCTGAGCAGCAACTGGTGGTGTTGGAGCCCAGGGATGAGAGTAGAACAGGGTGGAGGCAGAGGACAAATTAGACCAAGTTGAAAATCTGAACTTGGGTGAGTGTGGACAGAGCAGGAAAGATTGCCAGCTACACAGCTGGGGTCAGCTGACATTACTGAACCCCAATAACACAGGAGAAAGTGTTGACTGTGCAGACGGCACTTCCGAGCAGCAACTGGCGGTGTTGGAGCCCAGGGTCAGTCAGGGTGTAGGCTGAGGCCTAGTATGAGCAACTTTCTAATCTGGTGTAACTTGAAATTGGAGGCTGCAGGACTTCTTGCCGGACACACAGCAGGGGAACAGCTGACATTACTGAACCCCAGTAACACAGGAGCGAGTGTTTTTATCTGTGCATAAAGCACTTCCAAGCAGCAACTGGCGGTGTTGGAGCCCAGGGTCAGTGAGGGTGTAGGCTGAGGCCTAGTATGAGCAACTTTCTAATCTGGTGTAACTTGAAATTGGAGGCAGCAGGACTTCTTGCCGGACACACAGCAGGGGAACAGCTGGCATTACTGAACCCCAGTAACACAAGAGCGAGTGTTTTTGTCTGTGCATACAGCACTTCCGAGCAGCAACTGGCGGTGTTGGAGCCCAGGGTCAGTGAGGGTGTAGGCTGAGGCCTAGTATGAGCAACTTTCTAATCTGGTGTAATTTGAAATTGGAGGCAGCAGGACTTCTTGCCGGACACACAGCAGGGGAACAGCTGACATTACTGAACCCCAGTAACACAGGAGCGAGTGTTTTTATCTGTGCATACAGCACTTCTGAGCAGCAACTGGCGGTGTTGGAGCCCAGGGTCAAGGAGGGTGTAGAAATCCTATATAGAGTAGTTGCCTTGTTACGTGGCACTTCAAAATGTGTATACTCCAAACAAGAGAAAGATAAGCTTTACTACCATAAAATGATGAATTGAATTCAAAAATATAGAAATAAAGACATTAAAAATATAAACGCATATATGCACATGGCGACAAGAAATGCAACCAAAAACACAAAAATAAAGGATATAGGGGTTGAAATGAATGCATACAAGTACATTTCATAATCCATTAATGCTGCCTAAGTAACGGTATGTACACCTGTAATATAGTGTAGACAATGAATGTACGACTTCTCATCATCATCATTACAAGTTATATGTGACAGTAAAAACTACAGTCATTGCGGAAAAATGTTAGTTAACAGGCTCAGCACATATATTAAAGGTCCAGCATGTAATCCTGATAATATGGCGCATTAATCAATGATCTGATCAAGCATAACCTAGAAAAAGTGCATCGTGCATAGTGAAAATTGCTATGTATGCCTGCCAGTGCAGGTGAAATCATGCCAACGGATAGATAAGGTATATGCTATCGATCAGACTGCATAGCCACTGATGCCGAATGGCAAAATAATACTCTACCTCAATAAAGACTGCGGCACCACTCACGCTCGTTTTGCTCCTAGCTTGTTGAAGAGGGGAAGTGCATGTATGCTTACGCTTCGGTTTTGACGTCATATGACGCTGACTTGCAGTCACGTTGCACAGCGTTCGTCAGCGCTAGCGTAGCGACAACACAAAGCCGTCGTAATGACTGATTTACTCACTAAACATGCACCTATGAGCAAACATACACGCACGTCCCCTCTTGAAGAAGCTACAAGCAAAAAGCGTGGGAGGTGTGCCGCAGCCTTTATAGAGGTACAGTATTATATTGCCATTGTCCAGGAGTCGCTATGCACTCTGATACCTAGATAGCATAAACCTTTTCTATCAGTTGGCGTTGTTTCACCTGCACTTGCAGGTATAACTTGCTATTGTCAGTATGCACGATGCACTTTTTATAGGTTATGCATGATTATTGCGCCTTATTATCAGGATTAGATGCTGGACCTTTCATATATGGGGTGTGAACTAAGAGTTGGCCTAAATCAGTGTATTTTTTACTGTCACAAATATAAGTAATGATGATGATGAGTAGTCCTACATCTATTGTTAGCACTATATTACAGGTGTAGATCCCGTTCCTTAAGCAACAATGGATTATGAAATGTACTTGTATGCATTCATTTCAACCCCTATACCAGTTATGGCTAACCTTGGCACTCCAGCTGTTGTAAAACTACAACTCCCAGCATGCCCTTGCAACCTGCAGCAGTTGAGGCATGCTGCGAGTTGTAGTTCTCCAACAGCTGGAGTGCCAAGGTTCGCCATCACCGCCCTATACCATATGTAGGCTTTTTTGTTTGCATTTGTATTCGACATGTGCATATATGCACTTATATTTAAAAAGTATTTTGGAACATATTTGTGACAACGATTAATCATTTTATGGTTTGAAAGCTGCCGTTTTTCTCGTTTTGAGCATATCAATCAGGGTGTAGCCTCATTCCTATGTGGAGCAAGTTAAACATCTGATGTTGTTTTGAGCATGTGGAGGTAGCAGGAATTATTGCCGGACACACAGCAGGGGAACAGCTGGCGTTACTGTACCCCACAAACACAGGAGCGAGTGTTTTTCTCTGTGCATACAGCACTTCTGAGCAGCAACTGGCGGTGTTGAAGCCCAGGGTCAAGGAGGGTGTAGGCTGAAACCTGGTATGAGCAAGTGTAATCTCTGGTGTAACTTTTATTTGGAGGTAGCAGGAATTATTGCCGGACACACAGCAGGGGAACAGCTGGAGTTACTGAACCCCACAAACACAGGAGCGAGTGTTTTTCTCTGTGCATACAGCACTTCTGAGCAGCAACTGGCGGTGTTGAAGCCCAGGGTCAAGTAGGGTGTAGGCTGAGGCCTAGTATGAGCAAGTGTAATCTCTGGTGTAACTTTTATTTGGAGGTAGCAGGAATTATTGCCGGAAACACAGCAGGGGAACAGCTGGCATTACTGAACCACACAAACACAGGAGCGAGTGTTTTTCTCTGTGCATACAGCACTTCTGAGCAGCAAGTGGCGGTGTTGAAGCCCAGGGTCAAGGAGGGTGTAGAAATCACATATAGAGTAGTTGCCTTGTTCCGTGGCACTTCAAAATGTATATACTCCAAACAAGAGAAACGTAAGCTTTACTAGGACCATAAAATGATGCATTGAATTCAAAAATATTGAAATAAAGACATTTAAAATATAAACGCATATATGCACATGGCAACAAGAAATGCAACCCAACCAAAAAAAAAAAACCTGTAGGGTTGAAATGAATGCATACAAGTACATTTCTGAAGAAATTAATGCTGTGTGAGACAGTGAAGGAATGTGTGTTGAATGGGGTGTGCATTTCGCCTAGGTATAAGGGAAATGTGTGGCTTTGTAAACCTAGTGGTAGAGAAAGGTCACTACACCTCACATTCAGCACACACTTGCAGCACAGGCCTGAAACTACTCAGGTCTTGATTAGGAGACCAGAAGTAGGTGTCTGCAAGCACAGTCAGGGAGCTCATTCAGTCTGGACAAGGGGTCCAGACACAGAAGGTGTCTCCAAGAGTGTGGGAGCTGTCTTTAGCCCGGACACAGGGAGGTGTCCTGGCACAAGGAAGCAGTCTCTAAGAGTGTGAGCTATCTCAGTCTGGTGCAGGAAGTACCCCGGACACAGGAGTAGTCGCAGTGAGAATCCGTGTGAATAGCGACTGAATAGGAGGTGACCTCTCTCAAGTCTGGACATTGGAGTTGCCTTCGGACATAAAGAGAAGTGTCTGTGAAACTCCATACTGGTAACATATGTGATATGTGTTGTTTTGGGCACAGACTGGTAGAGTCTGGGTCCCGGATAGAGAGGGCCATCTATCTAAGTGTAATTTAGTGGCTAGACAAGCCCAGGTTTTCTGTTTATGATTTGTTTTTATCTGTGTGCTGTGGACTTTAATAAAACTGGTTGCGGCCAGTTTTCACCAAACTGCTGTCTGAATGAACTGTTTCCGTGCCATTCTGTCTACCCAGACAGCGATCCTAGAGCTAAACCCCCCGGAAAGGCTACAATTGGCAGAGAATGCTGGGGCAGCGCAGGGCCTGGTACAGTTAGTGCTGGAGTGTGCATGCAGCATAGTGGCAAGAGACAGCATTAAAGGTGAAGTCTATTGAAATAGCAACAGAGGAAAAAAAAAAAGTGTGTGTCAGCAGAAACGTCTGTTTGGAGCAGTCTTGGAGAGACAGTGGCCCTGATAGGGTCTGCAGAGAGAAAATGTATGCACAGCAAAGCTGAACTTGTTGTGAAAATGACTGTGGAATGTGCAGCAGCAAAAGAAAAGTTTGTGGAGCAGTCTTAAAGAGACAGTAGCCCTAATAGACTTTGCAAAGGAAAAAAAAAAAAAAAGTGGTTGCACAGCAAGGCTGAATTTTCTGTGGAAAAAAGCTGTGTAGTGTGTATGTCTTGAGTGAAGACTGCCGTTGTTAAGACAGAGAAGTCTGACAGCATGGATGACAGCATGGAGGCGCTGTTTGAACAAATGGCACAAGTTAATGTGCAACATAAAACTGCTGTGGTTGAGACAGATAAGTCCTGCCGTGTGAAGGAGCTCATTGAGTACCTGGTACAGGCCCAGCGAAGCATGCAGCAGAGCATGGAGCAGCAGCGCCTGCAGTACCAGCGGCAAATGCAGCAGTACCAGCAGCAAATCCTGCAGCAGCAGCAGGAGAATAACCGGTTGTTTTTTGAGCAGGTTGCAGCACTGCAGGGGACTTGTGGTGCATCGTCCCAAAGTAATGTTGCAAAGTCACCTGACTTGTCCGCTGTGAAGAGGGCGGTAAGACGGTCCTTGGAAAAGATGACACCTCGTGATGATGTGGAGGTATATCTCACTAGGTTTGAGAGACTGGCAGAGAAGGAGAATCTGCCCCTATCTGAATGGGCCATGATGGTCGCACCATATCTGATTGGAGAGCCCCAAAGGGCATATGCTGACCTGAGCGAGAGGACAGCCAAGACTATGCTAAGATGAAAGTGGAGATTCTTACCCGGCTGGGTGTTACGGTGACAGCCCATGCCAGGGGAGTTCATGACTGGAGATACAGTTGGGAGTCTGCAGTCAGCAGGCCTGATTATGGAGTTGAAAAGGTGGTAGTGAACCGCTACACCCGAGCATGTCCTACAGTGAACCGCTACACCCGAGCATGTTCTCCTGAGGTACAGCCGTCTGAGAGGACGTCACTTCAGAGTTCCCGGACGTCGAACTCTCCCGGTAAGAGCGTTCCAGTTGTTGGGGACATGGGGTATGCTGATAAGCGGGTTCAGGCCCGAGGGGACATGTGGGTGGAAGAGTGTGATGGACAGTGTTGGAGCTGTCGTGAAATTGCAGCTAACTGTCCACTAGAGGGGGAGCCTATGTGCCGTGATGTTGGCAGATCCCTCTCTCTCTGCGCAGAACCTGTGTGTGTGACCACCGCAACCGAAGAGACTGGACCACAGGTGTCCCCGGTGGTTACAAATGGTTGCTCAGCGCAGGCCCTCTTGGACTCAGAGAGTCCAGTGACTTCCGTATGTGACAGCCTGATTGATAGGGACTTCATCCCTGATAAGCACTTGAGTATGGTGTGCATCCCTGGAGACACCAAAGTCTACCCAGAGACTGCCGTGGACTTGGTCCCCAAACTCGGGGAGATTCATGTGAAGTGGGGGTAGTGAAGACCCTGGTGCAACCCGTTATATTGGGTAATGACTTTCCCCGGTCTAAGGATCTCTGGGGGAAGGGTGATTCTGATGGACAGTGTGATGAAGCCCCTACTGAGGGTACGCAGTCCCGAGGGGCGGAACACGATGCTAGTGGGATGATGATCCTGATAATGATGATGACCATGAAAATGGTGCTGATGCTGATAATGATAATGATGATCATGATAATGATGATGACCATGAAAATGGTGCTGATGCTGATAATGATAATGATGATCATGATAATGATGATGACCATGATGATGATGCTGATATTGATAATGATGATGATGCTAATCATAATGGTAATGATAGTGATGATAATACTGATCATAGTCATGATAATGATGTTGATAATAATGATGACTGTGATAGTGATGAAATTCTTTGCAGGTGATGTTGGGAGACGAGGATGGTGGTTCTCGGGAACCGAGTGTCCCTGACTTGCCTGTGTCCTGTGACGGTTTTGAGAGTGAGCAGTGGCGAGAACCCTCTCTTTAAAACAGCACAGGGAAAAATATGATTGTTCTAAATGAGGTTTCCCAGGAGCCTGACTCTGAGGAGAGGTTCTCTCATGTTGCCATAAACACTGAAGTCCAGGGAGAGGTTGTGAGTCAGCTCCTAGTACCTGAAACTATATAGAAGTGTAGTGCTGGGGTTGTCACATAGTCACATACTTGAGGGACCAGATGATGAAGTTAATGTTGTGGATGACATGTTAACTAAGGTTCCAGATCAGGATGTGAATGAGAATGAATTCTATACTCCTGAAAGTGAGCAGGATATGAATGAGAATGAATTCTATACTCCTGAAAGTGAGCAGGATATGAATGAAAATGAAGGGTATAGCCCTGACAGTGAGCCAGAGGTGACTGAGGAAGTAGAGTGTGGGACGGACGGTGGGGCTTCTGGGCATGTCTTGCCAGAAGAGCCTGAAAGTGGGGAACTGGAGAAAAGTGAAAAAAACCCTATACCTTCTGTGATAGTTGGTGACACAGGGTCAGTGCACCAGGGACAGGAGGTACGTGAGTTTCTGAGGAAGAGTCAGCAGAAGTGTTCTGATGTGTCGGGTCGTACTTCTCTGGCCAGGCACTATATCGAAAATGAGCCCGGCCCTAAGGTCAAGATGAAACCGTGCAGGATACCCGAGGCCCGCAGAGAGCATAGGCCTGGGAGGGTAAGGGTAGTGCGGATGCTTCAGATGAAGAGAAAGCTGATGTTGGCTATGACAGTGGTGAGGATGAAGTTGATGAGGGCCATGACCTGGTCCAAGGTCACTGTCTCTGTTGGATTGTTGACCAGCCCTCCGGTCTGGATGACCAGCCCTCCGGTCTGGAGAAGAGGGAGGGGATATGTGAGACAGTGAAGGAATGTGTGTTGAATGGGGTGTGCATTTCGCCTAGGTATAAGGGAAATGTGTGGCTTTGTAAACCTAGTGGTAGAGAAAGGTCACTACACCTCACATTCAGCACACACTTGCAGCACAGGCCTGAAACTACTCAGGTCTTGATTAGGAGACCAGAAGTAGGTGTCTGCAAGCACAGTCAGGGAGCTCATTCAGTCTGGACAAGGGGTCCAGACACAGAAGGTGTCTCCAAGAGTGTGGGAGCTGTCTTTAGCCCGGACACAGGGAGGTGTCCTGGCAAAGGAAGCAGTCTCTAAGAGTGTGAGCTATCTCAGTCTGGGTGCAGGAAGTACCCCCGGACACGGAGTAGTCCAGTGAGAATCCGTGTGAATAGCGACTGAATAGGAGGTGACCTCTCTCAAGTCTGGACATTGGAGTTGCCTTCGGACATAAAGAGAAGTGTCTGTGAAACTCCATACTGGTAACATATGTGATATGTGTTGTTTTGGGCACAGACTGGTAGAGTCTGGGTCCCGGATAGAGAGGGCCATCTATCTAAGTGTAATTTAGTGGCTAGACAAGCCCAGGTTTTCTGTTTATGATTTGTTTTTATCTGTGTGCTGTGGACTTTAATAAAACTGGTTGCGGCCAGTTTTCACCAAACTGCTGTCTGAATGAACTGTTTCCGTGCCATTTCTGTCTACCCAGACAGCGATCCTAGAGCTAAACCCCCGGAAAGGCTACAGCTGCTAAGGAACGCTATGTACACCCGTAATATAGTGCAAACAATGGATGTAGTACTAGTCATATCATCATTACAAGTTATATGTGACAGTTAAAAATACACTCATTGAGGAAAACTGTTACTTGACACCCCATATATTAAATGTCCAGCATGGACTCATGATAATATGGCACAATAATCAATGATCAAGCATAACCGATAAAAAATGCATAGTGCATAGTGAAAATTGCTGTGGGTGACTGCAAGTTTCAGGTGAAACAAAACCAACGGATAGCAAAGGTAATATGCTATCTATGTATCAGAAAGTGCATAGCCAGTGATGGCGAATGGCGATATAATACCTACGTCAATAAAGGGGTGCGGCAGCACTCATGCGCTTTTCCGCTTTTTAGAAAGTTGAAGAGGGGAAGTGCATGTATGCTTGCGCAACGGTTTTTTCCGCCCACACTGCCTTCCTGCTCTGACGCGTCGGGTAGGGTAGCGTCTGGCCGTTATATGACTCTCACTTGCAGTGAGTTGCGCAGCATTCTTCAGCGGGTAGGGCCGCTCCAAAGCCACCATCATGACTGATTTCCTGTATAAACATGCACCTATGAGCAATCAAACACGCACGTCCCCTCTTGAAGAAGCTACAAGCCAAACAAGCATGAGGGGTGCCGCTGCCTTTGTTGAGGTACAGTATTATAATCGCCATTGTCCATCATACTATACACTGTGATACCTAGATAGCATTAAACCTTTTCTATCCGTTGGCGTTTGTTTCACCTGCACTTGCAGGTTACATTGGATTTTCACTATGCACGATGAACTTTTATAGGTTATGCAGGATTATTGCGCCTTATTATCAGGATTACATGCAGGAACTTTCATATATGGGGTGTGAACTTACAGTTGTCCTCAATCTGTGTATTTTTTACTGTCACATCATGTCATGATGATGATGATGATAGTCCTACATCCATTGTCTGCAGTTTATTACAGGTGTAGATACCGTTCCTTAAGCAGCAATAATGGATATGAAATTTACATTTATGCATTCATTTCAACCCCTATACCCTATGTAGGCTTTTTGTTAGCATTTGTACTCGCCATGTGCATATATGCGCTTAATATTTAAAATTTATATTTGTACATATTTGGTACTAAAATTCTCATTTTATGGTTGGAAAGCTTCCGTTTTTCGGGTTTTGAGCATAATCAATCAGGGTGTCGGCTCTACCCTATGTGGAGCAAGTTAGTCAACTGATGTTGTTTGCATGTGGAGGGAGCAGGAGACTTCTTGCCGGACAGACAGCAGGGAACAGCTGGCATTACTGAACCCCACTAACAACAGGAGCTTGTGTTTTTCTCTGTGCACATGGCACTTCTGAGCAGCAACTGGCAGTGTTAGAGCCCAGGGAGTACAGTTCAGGTGGTAGAAAGATGCACAGAACAGGAGACATGGATACTGTTGCCACCAGTTTTTAATCGGAAACCGACAGGCAAATTCAGGCGAGATCCATGCCTTGTTCATTTCAGAAAAGTAAGCCGTCACGTTATCGGAGGATAGTCGCATGTGACGGTCTGTTATGTGCACCACCTACGGCACTAAAAGATTTGCTCCGATAATACACTAGCGCAGGGCAAGCCAGCACCTCCAATGCATACTGGCTAAGCTCTGGCCATGTATCCAGCTTAGAGACCCAAAACTTGAAGGGGGAAGAGCCGTCTTGGAGTACACGAGAGGGCAAGACATGAGTCTGTCACCATCTGACGGAAGAGTTGCCTCCTGCTGACGGAAACCGTCTGTGATGGTGTATACATTTGTGGCGGTGACACAAAACTCGCCAAATTTGGGCCATATTGTGTCTTGCCCTGTGGCAGAGGCGCTGCTTCTGCTCCCTCTTGGTGCAGAGCTCCTCCACTGCCTCGACGCACAGAGCTGCTTTGTAAAGCAGTAGCAGCAGCAGTGCTCTCGGCTGGAATGGAGAACATGATGATTGCACCAGTGTGTCTGTACTCCAGCATTTTACGCTCCCGGTTCAACTGTTTTTTTGAGGCTTTGTTAAGTTGTCCCGGTTAGCGAGGGTCTAGGAGGGTGTACACCCAATAATCAGACATGGTGAGAAGGTGGCGATGCGGCGGTCGTTTCTCAGTACTGCAGCATGAAATCAACCATGTGCTGCAGACTCCCAACTGGCCAAGAAACGCTGTTCCCTGCAAGAGGCGTCATCTCTGCCTGCTCTGCATCAACCCCACCCTCGCTCTACATACTGACTACTAGAGCATTGTGTACCTCCCTCCTCTGGAGCAAATGTCTTCCTCCTCCATTGACTCCTCTCATCCTCCTCACAAAGTGTCCCCTGCCTAGACCTTTGTGAGGAACCACATTGCGCTGACTGTCCAGAAGGTGATGGAATTTGTGACCTCCTCACCTCCACCTCTTCCAAAACCTCATCCTTAGTGCTTGCAGTGTTTTTTGAAGCAGGCAGATAAGGGAGACAGTCATGCTGACTAGTGCATCATCTGCACTCGCCATCCGCGTTGACTCATCAAACGCACGCCAAAACGTTGCAGATGTCCTTCATAGAGGCCCACTCAGTGGTGGTGAAGTTGAACGCCGCAAATTGCGAGTTGATTGCGCCTGATGCAGCTGGTACTCCATTACTGCTGCCTGCTGCTCACACAACCGCTCCAACATATGTAACATGGAATTCTACCTGGTGGGTAGGTCACATATGATGCGATGTTCCAGAGGCGAATCGGCGTTGTAGAGCTGCAATACGCAATCTTGCCATCCGGAACGCCGCAAGTGAGCGCACTCTAGGCGGACCTTGTGCAGCAGTTCATCAAGATCCGGATAGTCCCTCAAAAAACTCTGCATGAACAAGTTGAGCACATGTGCCAGACATGGTATGGAGTGAGGTTGCCTAGGCCTGATCTGCCACCAGATTCGGCCATTGTCACACACTACAAGCCTGGCTGAGATTCGCTGTCACAAACCACACTCACTCTCCTGCTTTATGGCATTCCAGAGCTCCTGCGCGTGTGGGTTCGATTCCCCATTGAAATTAATTTCAGGACGGCCTGTTGACGTTTGCCACGGCTGTGCTCATATCAGTCTAAACGGTAAGCGTTCAGGGTCCATGTTGAGGTAGACCGTGACGGCTCCTGCAGCGATGATTCTGAGGAACTGGAGTAGGAGGAGAAGTCAATGTGACAGACTGGATCCCTGCAATCCTGGAGTTGGCAGAAACGTACAGCGCCACTCGCAAGATCTTACCCAGTCACACAACATTGACCCAATGGGCAGTGAGGGAAAGGTATCGCCCTGTCCATGGGTACTGGTCCACGCATCGTGGTCAGGTGGACCTTGCTACTGACGGCGTTTAGTAGTGCATGTTTAATTTTTCCCTCCACATGCTTTTGCAGGGCAGGGCGGCTTGCCTTGCTGAATAAAAGCGGCTGGCACCGTTGTATTGTGGGACTGCCAATGGCCATTAAGTTACGGAATGTGTCAGTCTCCACCAGCCTGAATGACAGCATTTCAAGGGACAGGAGTTTGCAATGCCAGCATTCAGAGCCTGTGTCGGGGATGTTTGCCGAGTAGGCCGCCTTTTCCTCCCATGCCTGTGCTTCCGATGGCTGTACAGTGGCCTGGGAGTGTGAGATGACAGGGAACTTGGTGCTGGGGTGGAATTACACTGGGTCTTGTACACCAGTTGACAGAGGTTCTTCCATGGCGATCCTGTGAGGAAGCCGAAACAGCTGGTGTGAGTGGAGGAAGAGCTGAAGATGTTGGTGGTGCTGTAGGTTGGCCTACGCTCCAGTGTGTCTTTGTAACTCCACCACGTGCTTGGTCGAACATGTTTCCACATATTAGTGGTATTGAGGTTGCTGGCACTTTTACCTCTTAGACTTTTTGATTACACAACTTGCATTTGACATAGCAAATGTCATCTGCAACTGTGTCAAAAAAGGACCACGCACTGCAAGTCATGGGAGCACCCGTTTTGGCTTTTTGGAAGAGAACTGCTCCGAACGGGTGTCAAAGTGGAGGCTACAGGCAACCGAGTCTGCAGCCTACCTCCCCTCCTGTTTGGACCATTGGGGGAATCTCTTCCTCAGAGCTGCTCCCACCACCTTCCTGTTCCTCACGCCATGTATGGGCAGGACCTCATCATCTCCACTAACCTCTTCCAACACCTGCTGCTGTTGGGTCGTCTGGCCGCACCATTGCGCAACAGAAACTGGCACCTGAGTCTCATCACCATCAGAAGTTCTGCGGTGTGCTGACCATCGGCACTGGCTCCCGCCTCTTCAGATTCAGAGAGACAAAGCAGTTGCCATCACTGCTACTCCCTCTTCTTCACATTCTAGAATGCTACTTGGCTGACCCCCTCTTTCCAAGCCAAGATTCAGAGAACAGAATTAGAGACTGAGCTGGCTCCTGTACAGGGCTCTCTGACTGCCTGGGCAATTTGGCAGGTGGTGAAGAGACAGATGGTTGCTCTTCAGTGCTCTGGTCCTGAGAGGAGTGGAAGCAATGAAGTCCGATGCGTAGCTGGCTGTCACGCTGTATAGCAGATATATATATGTGATGACAGTAATCTATATCAAAAGGGCAACATACTATATAACATGCGCATAGATATATGATAACATAGATTTTACCTGACCAGAAGGTCCAGAGGTCAAAACGGAATCCGTTATACGCTGTCTCCGGCTAGAGGTGACCGGGGTCTAAGCTGACCCTAAACTGGGGTCCTAACTAATCCCCAACCTGGAGGTACTGTTAAAGGTACAGGTCCAGGCCACCAGCGTAAACCCTGTCTCCTTCAATCCCTGCCAACTGTATTCTAGTCCTAAGAAGGACCCTGAATACCACCAAAGGAATGAACCAGGTAACGGTTAATGAACAGAAAGACATACAAGAAAGATAAGAAATAAAGTAAATAAAGTCTTACATACAACACTCACACACAGTAGGAACACCTTAGGTCCAGAGATAAACTAAAGCTATAAGAGTAAAACAACTAAGGAGCTCTTAGCTTAAGTATTCCCAGAACCGATCCAGTCTGCTAAACTATATGAATGCTTTCACCGGCATCCAAACCCCAGACTGGCAGGAATATAAAGGAAACTAATTAGAACATAATCCAAAGCAGCCGGGCGAGGCTGGACCTAGTCTTAGCAAAGAGCTAGGTAAATTAACTCTCTCATAACCAAAACACAAAGAAACAGCAGCTAAAGCTGTGAAAGTCAGAATGTGCAATCGCGACGATCTTCGTGGCGATGCACCCATGACAGTACCCCCCCTTCTACGAGGGGCCCCCGACCCTCATGACCAGGTCTGTCCGGGTAAATTGTGTGAAAGGTCCGAACCAATTCGATCTGCGTTATCATCAACGCAGGGACCCACGTCCTCTCCTCAGACCATACCCCTACAATGAACTTCCACGTTATCATTGACTACCACTGAAGGAGGAGGTAGAGGGACGGTTTATGACTGGTGCCACATACTTTTTAAGTAATGACTTGTGAAACACATTATGAATTTTAAACGTAGAGGGGTCCAGACGAAATGCCACAGGATTAATTAATGGAACTGATCCTGTAACGGCCCGATGAATCTGGGACCCAACCTCCAGGAGGGAACTTTAAGTTTTATATTCCTGGTAGACAACCACACCAAATCGTTCACCCTCAGATCTAGACCAGAAACTCTCCTCCTATCAGCCATCCGTTTGTAAGGGTTCTCCGTAACCTTCAGTCTTAAGCGATCTGGAACTATCAGTCTCCCTGGAAGTCCCACAGGGGCGTCCCCATGAGCCCCCAATACCTCCCCCTCAAGCTCAAGCATACAGCTGACACAACAAACTCCCTCCTGAGGAATAGGAACCGGATCATCCGTCTTCCCGACCCCTGGAAAGTACGAGATAAGGCATCAGGAAGCAACTTTATTGAGCAGTCATATGTGCGATGAGGAGGTAACTCTTTACACCCCTCCTCTGAGAACTTCTCCCAAAAGTCCTCCGAAAAGGAGGCAAAGTCCTAGGCACAACCGCACCGATTGACCGTTGCTCATGCAGTTTTTCTTGCAAAAAATTCACCCCACTGGCTTATCTTTCTGGATTGCCAATCAATCACTGGGTTATGTTAAGCCAACCAAGGAAGTCCCAACACAATAGGAGCAGGCAGACCCTCCAACACATAACAAGACAATTGCCTTATGTATTGCCCCTACTCGAAGATCTATGTTATGAACAGCTTGTACCAAGCTACCTTGACCAAGAGGTCTAGAATCAATAGAGAGTATAGGGACCGTTTGGCCAATACACTCAGTTGCATACATGCACCTGGGCAACCGAGTGTCCACCAGATTAGCCCCGGACCCACTATCAAGAAAAACAGAAATCCTCTCGTTCTAGTACCAATCACCACCTCCGCAGGCACGAGAACTGAGAGGGATTTTGGGACGAAATACACACTCCCAGGTTAACTCCTGGTTCAAAGAGGTCCGGGATGGACACCCCCCAACAAAATGTCCCTCTCTCCCGCCAAAAGAAACACCTTCTAGTCTTTGCGGTGCACCGCTGATTCCCTCCTACAAAATGATGTCCCTCCCAACTGCATGGGTTCCTCAGAAAACCAGGGGAACCTCAGTATAAGGAACTTAGTAGTAGGTGGAGTCTCACGGGGGCGGAGTTACCTCGGTCTTCCCCGAAGACGTCTATCAATGGAATAGCGAGGGCCATAGCAGCCTCCAGTGATGGAGGAGAATCATACTGAGCAACACATCTTTTAATTTGTCAGACAACCCTTGACAAAACTGGCTCCTAAGAGCGGGGTCATTCCACTGAGTATCTGTTGCCCATCTACGAACTCAGAAGAATATTCCTCCGCTGGACGATTTCCTTGCCGTATTTTACTTAACCTTGTTTCAGCAAGGGAGACTCGATCCGGATCATCATATACCAGACCCAGGGCAGTAAAAAATCGATCCACTGACTGGAATTGGGGAGCCTGGAGGAATAGAGAAACGCCCAAGATTGAGGATCCCCTTGTAAGAGCGAGATAACAATTCCCACCCTCTGCTCCTCACTCCCAGATGACCGAGGCCGCAGCCGAAAGTACAATTTACATGCCTCCCGGAAAGTAAAAAATTTGTCCCGCCCACCAGTGAACCTGTCTGGGAGAGCAACCTAGGTTCAGATCTGGTTTGCTCCGGGGGGGACAAAACCTTGGACTTAATGTCTGCCAACTCCATGGACAATCCCTGCAACTGCGGGCCAGCTGGGCTACTGGATCATGACAGCTGGGGAGAATCTTTAGTATGGCCGTGAAATGTCACGCTGTTAAGCAGATATATATATGTGATGACAGTAATCTATATCAAAAGGGCAACAACTATATAACATGGCCATAGATATATGATAACATAGATTTTACTGACAGAAGGTCCAGAGGGTCAAAACGGAATCCGTTATACGCTGTCTCCGGCTAGAGGGTGACCGGGTCTAAGCTGACCCTAAACTGGGGTCCTAACTAATCCCCAACCTGGAGGTACTGTTAAAGGTACAGAGGTCCAGGCCACCAGCGTAAAACCCTGTCTCCCTATCAATCCCTGCCAACTGTATTTCTAGTCCTAAGAAGGACCCTGAATACCACCAAAGGGAATGACCAGGTAACGGTTAATGAACAGAAAGACATACAAGAAAGATAAGAAATAAAGTAAATAAAGTCTTACATTCAACACTCACACACAGTAGAACACCTTAGGTCTCAGAGATAAACTATAAAGCTATAAGAGTAAAACAACTAAGGAGCTCTTGCTTAAGTATTCCAGAAAACCGATCCAGTCTGCTAAACTATATGAATGCTTTCACCGGCATCCAACACCCAGACGGCAGGAATATAAAGGAAACTAATTAGAACATAATCCAAAGCAGCCGGGCGAGGCTGGACCTAGTCTTAGCAAAGAGCTAGGTAAAATTAACTCTCTCAAACCAAACACAAAGAAACAGCAGCTCAGCTGTGAGAAGTCAGAATGTGCAATGCGACATCTCGTGCGATGCACCCATGACACTGGCATCCATCCGACAACGGCTTCAATTTTGTTCTTCCCGCAGCAGGGGGGGTACGCCGAGCTCCTACAAAACTGCGCATAAAGGACCGCTCACGGGGAAAATGGTGGATTGCTGTGTCACTGGTGGCCGCAGCAGGCACAGAACCCCACGTCCTCCTCCCTGCTGAAATCCACACCACGACCACGTGCCTTACTCCCTGCCTTCTTCATCTTGGTAGATGATAAAGATAGGCGGAAAAGTACTAAGGCCTTAGTGTGCTTATTCCTGAACAGCTGCTAACATGTATAAGAAACACTAAGTTTATTAAGTGTAGACTACACTTTAATATCAGCTAATGTGGCCTAGCAAGTGTCAAGTGTAGTGTTTGTGAACTTATTACTTTTGTGTTTTTTCACCAAAAAAAACAAAGGTTGGTATTGAGACAAAATATGTCAATCGAGTATCACTCAGAAATTTTTGTAGCTATTACAATGCAGGAAACTAGAATGCAATAGATAAGGCTACAAAAAATAGGTAATACTAATCTGTCTGGTCCTGCAGGCCGCAAACCAGCCGAAAGGCTCCGCTATGTATCTTCTATTAGTGTTTGCAACCAATGTATTGGATACGGATGGAAGCGCGTCACACTAATAGATGAGAGTTAATTGAAATTGAATGGAGCAGCACCAATTATAAAAAAAAACAAAGAATGAGCAGTGACACACGCTTAGCAGACTACAAACCAGCAATGGATGCAGGACTAACTTCAGCGTGAGCTGCACTCACAAAGAGACTCCCAGACACCGTAAACACTGCAGACAACTGTTCCTAGCTCTGAAAGGCTCCGCTATGTACTTCTATAGTTTGCAACCATGTATTGGATACGGATGGAAGCGCGTCACACTACTAGATGAAGTTAATTGAAATTGAATGGGCAGCACCAATTACAAAAAAAATAAAAGGATGAGGCAGTGACACACGCTTAGCAGACTCCAACCAGCAATGGTTGAAGAAATTAACTTCGCGTGATCTGCACTCACAAAGAGACCTCCCAGACAGCTGTGAACACTGCAGACAACTGTTCCTAGCCTGAAAGGTTCCGCTATGTACTTCTATAGTGTTTGCAACCAATGTATTGGATACGATGGAAGCGGTCACACTAATAGATGAGAGTTAATTGAAATTGAATGAAGCAGCACCAATTACAAAAAAATAAAAGATGAGCAGTGACACGCTTAGCAGACTCCAACCAGCAGGGGATGAAGAATAACTTCAGCGTGATCTGCACTCACAAAGAGACCTCCCAGACAGCCGTGAACACTGCACACAACTGTTCACTAGCTCTGAAAGGCTCCGCTATGTACTTCTATAGTGTTTGCAACCCATGTATTGGATACGGATGGAAGCGCGTCACACTAATAGATGAGAGTTAATGAAATTGAATGGAGCAGCACCAATTATAAAAAAAAAACAAAGAATGAGGCAGTGACACACGCTTAGCAGTCTACAACCAGCAATGGATGCAGACATAACTTCAGCGTGAGCTGCACTCACAAAGAGACCTCCCAGACAACCGTAAACACTGCAGACAACTGTTCACTAGCTCTGAAAGGCTCCGCTATGTACTTCTATAGTGTTTTGCAACCAATGTATTGGATACGGAGGAAGCGCGTCACACTACTAGATAGAGTTAATTGAAATTGAATGGAGCAGCACCAATTACAAAAAAAAATAAAAGGATGAGGCAGTGACACACGCTTAGCAGACTCCAACCAGCAATTGGATGAAGAATTAACTTTGCGTGATCTTGCACTCACAAAGAGACCTCCCAGACAAGCTGTGAACACGCAGACAACTGTTCACTAGCTCTGAAAGGTTCGCTATGTACTTCTATAGTGTTTTGCAACCAATGTATTGGAACGGATGGAAGCGTATCACACTAATAGATGAGAGTTAATTGAAATTGAATGAAGCAGCACCAATTACAAAAAAAATAAAGGATGAGGCAGTGACAACACGCTTACAGACTCCAACCAGCAGTGGATGAAGAAATAACTTCAGCGTGATCTGCACTCCACAAAGAGACCTCCCAGACAGCCGGAACACTGCAGACAACTGTTCACTAGAATCTGAAAGGCTCCGCTATGTACTTCATGTATTTGCAACCAATGTATTGGATACAGAGGAAGAGCGTCACACTAATAGATGAGAGTTAATTGAAATTGAATGGAGCAGCACCAATTACAAAAAAAAATAAAAGGATGAGGCAGTGACACACACTTAGCAGACTCCAACCAGCATGGATCAGAACTAACTTCAGCGTGATCTGCACTCACAAAGAGACCTCCCAGACAGCCGTGAACACTACAGACAACTGTTCACTAGCTCTGAAAGGCTCCGCTATGTACTTCTATAGTGTTTGCAACCAATGTAATGGATACGGATGGAAGCACGTCACACTAATAGATGAGAGTTAATGAAATTGAATGGAGCAGCCCAATACAAAAAAAATAAAAGGATGAGCAGTGACAACGCTTACAGACTCCAACCAGCAGTGATGAAGAACTAACTTCAGCGTGACTGCACTCACAAAGAAACCTCCCAGACGACAGAACACGCAACAAACTGTTCACTAGCTCTGAAAGGCCCGCATGTACTTCTAAGTGTTTGCAACCATGTAGGATAGGATGAAAGCGCGTCACACTAAAGATGGGGTTTAAATTTTGAAATTGAAAGGAGCAGCTCAATTACAAAAAAAAAAAAGGAGACAGTGACCCAAAGCTTAGCAGACTCCAACCAGCAGTGGATGAAGAACAACTCAGCGGATCTGCACCAAAGAGACCTCCCAGAAAGCCATGAACACTGCCACAAACTGTTCACAACTCTGAAAGGCTTGCTATTACTTCATATGTTTGCAACCCATGAAAATCGATACGATGGAAGCCGCCGTCCACAAAAGATAAGTTAATTGAAATTGAAGGACACAATCAATTCAAAAAAATAAAAGGATGGGCATGACACACACTTAGAACTCCAACCAGAGTGGATGCAGAACAACTTCACGTGATCTGCATCACAAAGAACCTCCCAAACCGTGAACACTTCAGACAACTGTTCACTGCTCTGAAAGGCTCCGCTAAACTTCTAAGTGTTTGCAACCATGTATTTGGATACGAATGAAGCGCGTACATAATAAAGATTAATTGAAATTAATGGACACACCAATTACAAAAAATAAAAGGATGAGGCAGGACACACACTTGCAACTCCAACCACGGGATGAAGAACTAACTTCAGCAAGATCTGCACTCACAAAGAACCTCCCAGACACCGTGAACACTGCACACAACGTTCACTAGTCTGAAAGACTCCGCTATGTACTTCTATATGTTTGCAACCAATGAATTGGATACGGATGGAACGGTCACCTAATAAATGAAGTTAATTGAAATTGAATGGCGCACCAATTACAAAAAAAAAAAAGGATAGGCGGACACACACTTAGCAGACTCCAACCACGGGGATGCAGAACTAACTTCAGTGTGATCTGCACTCACAAAGGCCTCCCAGACCTGGAACACTGCAGATGCGTTCCTAGTCTGAAAGGGTCCGCTAGACTTCTATAGATAGGTTTTGCAACCAAAAGTATTGAATACGGATGGAAGCTCTCACACTAAAGTAAGTTAATTGAAATTGAATGAACAGCACCAATTACAAAAAAATAAAGATGAGGCATCCACACCTTAGCAACCCAACTGCATGGATGAAAACAAAACTTCAGGTGCTCGCACTCACAAAGAGACCTCCCAGACGCCGTGAACACTGTACACAACTGTTCAACTCTGAAAGGCCCGCATGACTTCTATAGTGTTTGTAATCAATTATTGGATACGAGGAAGCCGCAACTAATAGATGAGAGTTAATTGAAATGAATAGCAGCAACCATTACAAAAAAAAAAAGGAGAGGCAGTGACACACCTTAGCAGACTCCAATAGCAGTGGATGAAGAAATAACTTCAGCGTGACACTGCAGTGCTAAAACAGCGGTGGATGCAGACCAAGCTCAGCTACTGCACTCCACACACAGACCTTGCAGGACTGTGAAAACAGCACTGCAAGGCAAAAGGAAGCTTCACAGCTTTGTAAAAAGCCTGCCTACAGAGCAATTCACAAAATCGCAATCTCTAACTGTCCCTCAAGTCGAAAGCAGCGTTGTCCCTAACTGAATTCAAGCAGAGTGAAACCAAATGGCGGCGGCGCCTTTAATGTTTCACCATTTCACAGCCAATCACGCCCCATGCCATAGTTAACATTCCGCAAATTACGGAGTTGCCCACATTCTTATATTCCTCATTGGTGAATAAAAACACACGCCTCTCATACATTAGGGAACTTCCAATTCGGTATACAAAGCAAAAGGGAACTCGGTATCGGAATCCAATACCGCAATATCGGCTGACAACCCGATACTTGCGTATTGGAATGCTCAACACTAGCCTGGCAGTTTTTCGGGAGTTTTTAGAAAACTGTAGGAAGATTCAACCCTCCTTGACAAAGTTTGTCAGTTAAATGTGCATCTTGAGGACATTTTGGACCTTCAATCAGAAAGGATTCCATCAGAAGAACTTTGAGGAAAGGTGACTTGTAATTATCCTTTTGGCAAAACCCATATCAAAGAACGAGCAATGTTATTATTAATTCAAATTTGGATCTAATTCCCCCCGTGCAATTGATGTTTTTTGGTTTTGATTTTTTTGTAGGTCAGAAAATCCTGAGTTGAAGCTTTTCTGCACCCTTGGAACCATGGAAACAGTGAATTTGGATAATACCCAATTGGATGGTAAGCTTTACTTCACTATTCATCACATTTTCAAATTTATTGCAAACAATTTGCAATCATATGTGTCAGAAAGCCAAGATTTTTACTTGAGAGCATTTTGCATTACACAAACTACGGTTGCAGTTAATAAATTAATACCTCCTCAATCCAGACATTTCTTTTTGCAGTTGCTGAAATTGTTATCCTCAGCCAAAATGGTGGAAATTTGGTTCAAAACTTGATTGTTTCTGGTTAATACATAAAATTTCACAATATAAATACATAAAAATCTTGTCAAAGACTTGTTTTTTGTTGTTTTTTTGAATGAGTGCATACACAGAATTAGTGTGTAAACCTGTGTATTGCATGGGCTATTTTTTATGTTTCGGTACTAATGAAAAGGAAAAAAGGAAAAACCAGACATTGAATCTAGGGATTGCAGAACCCTACTAACCACCACAACTAGAGGCACCGTGGAGCGTTCCTACTTGGTCCTAGACGCCTCGCACAGCCTGAGAAACAAAACCACCTAAAGATAGAAATAGGAAAGCTATCTGCCCCAGCGAACCCCAAAATAATAAAACCCCCAAACTGAATGGCGGTTAGACAAGATGAAAACTGACAAGAAAGAAAATAGTATGAAAACCTGGGGCCCAAACTATCAAATAAAAAGGGGATAGGAAGGGATTTTCTGCAATCCCAGAAAACACTGAAAAAACACCAACTCTACAATTCAAAATCACCTGAGATCACACACCTCTACCACCTAAATTAGTTCTCTGGTGAACAAAAACGCAGCCAACTGAAAAAAACTGGAAAAAGCAAAGTACAAAACACAGTGGCTGGACTAAACTGAAAGGGCAAAAGCCCCGGGGGACCCGAAGGCCCCCACAGAAGTGCAGGACAAAATGCAAAATATAGCAAAACACAAAATAAGAAATTGTCTTATCTGATAGCAGAGATGCAGACACAACACAGCAGCTACAAGGGAAACTGGAAAGAAGGATTCGACCAGAACAATTGTCACCGGCAACCCTGATGGGAAAATGATTCCTTAAATAAACCAATCAAACACCTGTTTCCCAATCCTCACTAGTACCGCTTGTAACCACCAAGGGAGCCTTGTCAGAACTCACCAAACCCATTCACAAAGTACCCCCCCCTTGAGGGGGGTCACCGAACCCTCATTTGAGCAATCAGGTCGTCAGGATGAGTTCTATGATCGCCGGAAAGTCCCTACAGGATTCCGAAGCAAACCCCAAAATTATCTTCCTGACCATAACCTCTCCCATTTAACCAAATATGGAGTCTTCGTCTGAAAAACGAAATCCAATATTTTCTAACCACATACCCCAGATTGCCCTCAAACCAAAACAGGGCAGGGCACAGCAGCGGGAACCACTGCTAAAACAAACCCTTCAACAAGGACTTGTGGAACACTTATGGATCTTAAATGCCCTGGAAGAAGCAAACGAAAAGAAACGGATTAATAATCTCCATGATTTATAAGGTCCAATGAACCAGCTTAAATTTAGGAAATGCACCTCTAGGAAATTCTTTGAGGAAACCAGACCAATCCCCCACTTTAAACCGAGGACCATCATCCTATGCCGGTTCAAACGCTGGGGCCTTCTCCTGAGGAGGGACAACCCTTTCCCCTACCTGGTCCCCAAACTGTGCAACCTCAACAACAAGTCAACACCTGGAAGACAGAAGCCTCCGCTGTCCTAAGAAAATCGGGGTGAAACCCAGAATTACAGAAAAAACGGGGGACATCAAAGTGCGAGTAGCCCTATTATTAAAGCAAACTCGCCAAAGCAAAAAAAGACCCAGTCTCCGACAGCAACACAAAGCATCTTAATAAGTCTCCAAGTCTGGTTTGTTCTCTCATTTGACCATTGGTCTAGGATGAAAAGCCCGAGGAGAAGAAAATGAACACCCAGTTTAGAACAAAAAGTCCTCCAAAATCTGGAAACAAACGGACTCCCTGCAGCACAATTTTCTCAGGAATCCGTTAAACGAAACCACGTGCGAAGGAACAACGGCACCAATTCAGAGAGGAAGGCAACTTGGAATGGAACAAGAGTATATTTTGGGAAAACCTATCACAAATTACCCCAAAGGGGGTGGTCTTCTCTGAAAACAGGAAGATCGGAAAGAAACCATAGAGAATGGGTCCATGTCTCTTGGGCACAGGCAATGGCATCAACAAACCACTAGAGCGAAGAAAAGGGTTGGAGCGAGAGCAATCCCGCGGACTGCCAAATTCCCTGACATCGCGAGACAAGGTAGCCACCAAAAGGGAGACTACCCAAGTCCCCTTTGGGACCAAAAATTCCGGGATGCCAGCCAAGGGAAACAAGAACTCAGACACACAACTTTTTCCTTGGTCCGGGCAAACAATTTTCCAAAGGGCATTGCTCGGCCTTCCCCGACACCCCTCCAAGCAAGTCTCAAATGGGCAGAGGCGGAAAGAACTACACCCCTTCAAAAAAAACAGAGGGAATATAGCTCAGGAGAGTCCGCAAGGAACTCCTCGAGAGGGCTCCGCCTTAAATTCTTATGCCAGAAGAAAGGAAACCACAAAATTAAACTGTTAAAAACAAGGCCCACCTGGCCTGCTAGGTTGAGTCCTTGGCAGATTCCAAAGACCAATTCTTATGGTCCGTAAGGCCACCCCTAGTTGGCTCCCTCCGCCAGTCTCCACTCTTCAAAAGCCCACTTCATGGCCATAACTCCCGATTACCCACTCAAATTACGTTCAGTAGGAGAAAATTTTCGAGAGAAAAAGGCACAAGGTTACTTTAGAGGCCTGGATCTTTTTGGGACAAACGGCACCTCCCCAATTTCAGGGCTCAACCTCCATGAAAGGCGAGAAAATCAGGCGCCGTGAAAGGAGGGAGAAGTGAATCTCTGCTTAAGTTCCTGAAACGCAGAACGCCTAGGAGGCAATTCACCAATCAAACCCTTTCTGGTCCAAATCAGTTAAGGTTAACAAAACGAGAAATTACCAATAAATTTACATAAAAATTGGCAAAACCCAAAATCCTGAAGAGCCTTTATGAAGAGGTTGGACCCAATCACAGATGGCCGAACCTTGACCGGGTCCATTTCAATAAAAATGGGGACAAAATGAACCTAGAAATAGATCTTCTGGACGCCAAAAAAAACCTTTGACCCTTCCATACAGAGCATTCTCTCTCAAAACTGGAAACGTTCGAAAAGTTTCACATGAGAGCCCTCATTAGAAAAAATCAAGATACATAAATAAACAACGAAAACTGCCACAAAATCCTGAAAATGTCATTCAGAAGGACTGGAAAGGAAAACATTGTGA
>JARQOD010000149.1:124146-204044 GCA_033576555.1 Oophaga sylvatica
AAAAAACCAACGGATAGCAAAGGTATATGCTATCTATGTATCAGAAAGTGCATAGCCAGTGATGGCGAATGGCGATATAATACTCTACGTCAATAAAGGCTGCGGCAGCACTCATGCGCTTTTCGCTTTTTAGAAAGTTGAAGAGGGGAAGTGCATGTATGCTTGCGCAACGGTTTTTTCCGCCCACACTGCCTTCCTGCTCTGACGCGTCGGGTAGGGTAGCGTCTGGCCGTTATATGACTCTCACTTGCAGTGACGTTGCGCAGCATTCTTCAGCGGTAGGGCCGCTCCAAAGCCACCATCATGACTGATTTCCTGTATAAACATGCACCTATGAGCAATCAAACACGCACGTCCCCTCTTGAAGAAGCTACAAGCCAAACAAGCATGAGGGGTGCCGCTGCCTTTGTTGAGGTACAGTATTATATCGCCATTGTCCATCAGTAGCTATACACTGTGATACCTAGATAGCATAAACCTTTTCTATCCGTTGGCGTTGTTTCACCTGCACTTGCAGGTATACATTGGTATTTTCACTATGCACGATGAACTTTTTATAGGTTATGCAGGATTATTGCGCCTTATTATCAGGATTACATGCAGGAACTTTCATATATGGGGTGTGAACTTACAGTTGTCCTCAATCTGTGTATTTTTTACTGTCACATACATGTCATGATGATGATGATGACTAGTCCTACATCCATTGTCTGCAGTTTATTACAGGTGTAGATACCGTTCCTTAAGCAGCAATAATGGATTATGAAATTTACATTTATGCATTCATTTCAACCCCTATACCCTATGTAGGCTTTTTGGTTAGCATTTGTACTCGCCATGTGCATATATGCGCTTATATTTAAAATTTATATTTGTACATATTTGGTACTAAAATTCATCATTTTATGGTTGGAAAGCTTCCGTTTTTCGGGTTTTGAGCATATCAATCAGGGTGTCGGCTCTACCCTATGTGGAGCAAGTTAGTCAACTGATGTTGTTTGCATGTGGAGGGAGCAGGAGACTTCTTGCCGGACAGACAGCAGGGGAACAGCTGGCATTACTGAACCCCACTAACACAGGAGCTTGTGTTTTTCTCTGTGCACATGGCACTTCTGAGCAGCAACTGGCAGTGTTAGAGCCCAGGGAGTACAGTTCAGGTGGTAGAAAGATGCACAGAACAGGAGACATGGATACTGTTGCCAACCAGTTATTTAATCGGAAACCGGACAGGCAAATTCAGGCGAGATCCATGCCTTGTTCATTTTCAGAAAAGTAAGCCGGTCAACGTTATCGGAGGATAGTCGCATGTGACGGTCTGTTAGTGCACCACCTACGGCACTAAAGATTTGCTCCGATAATACACTAGCAGCAGGGCAAGCCAGCACCTCCAATGCATACTGGCTAAGCTCTGGCCATGTATCCAGCTTAGAGACCCAAAACTTGAAGGGGGAAGAGCCGTCTTGGAGTACACTGAGAGGGCAAGACATGTAGTCTGTCACCATCTGACGGAAGAGTTGCCTCCTGCTGACTGGAACCGTCTGTGATGGTGTATACATTTGTGGCGGTGACACAAAACTTCGCCACATTTGGGCCATATTGGTCTTGCCCTGTGCAGAGGCGCTGCTTCTGCTCCCTCTTGGTGCAGAGCTTCCTCCACTGCCTCGACGCACAGAGCTGCTTTGTAAAGCAGTAGCAGCAGCAGTGCTCTCGGCTGGAATGGAGAACATGATGGATTGCACCAGTGTGTCTTGGTACTCCAGCATTTTACGCTCCCGGTTCAACTGTGTTTTGAGGCTTTGTAAGTTGTCCCGGTAGCGAGGGTCTAGGAGGGTGTACACCCAATAATCAGACATGGTGAGAAGGTGGGCGATGCGGCGGTCGTTTCTCAGGTACTGCAGCATGAAATCAACCATGTGCTGCAGACTCCCAACTGGCCAAGAAACGCTGTTCCCTGCAAGAGGCGTCATCTCTGCCTGCTCTGCATCACCCCACCCTCGCTCTACATACTGACTACTAGAGCATTGTGTACCTCCCTCCTCTGGAGCAATGTCTTCCTCCTCCATTGACTCCTCCTCATCCTCCTCACAAAGTGTCCCCTGCCTAGACCTTTGTGAGGAACCACATTGCGCTGACTGTCCAGAAGGTGATGGAATTTGTGACTCCTCATCCTCCACCTCTTCCAAAACCTCATCCCTTAGTGCTTGCAGTGTTTTTTGAAGCAGGCAGATAAGGGAGACAGTCATGCTGACTAGTGCATCATCTGCACTCGCCATCCGCGTTGACTCATCAAACGCACGCAAAACGTTGCAGATGTCCTTCATAGAGGCCCACTCAGTGGTGGTGAAGTGTGAACGCCGCAAATTGCGAGTTGATTGCGCCTGATGCAGCTGGTACTCCATTACTGCTGCCTGCTGCTCACACAACCGCTCCAACATATGTAACATGGAATTCTACCTGGTGGGTAGGTCACATATGATGCGATGTTCCAGAAGGCGGAATCGGCGTTGTAGAGCTGCAATACGCAATCTTGCCATCCTGGAACGCCGCAAGTGAGCGCACTCTAGGCGGACCTTGTGCAGCAGTTCATCAAGATCCGGATAGTCCCTCAAAAAACTCTGCATGAACAAGTTGAGCACATGTGCCAGACATGGTATGTGAGTGAGGTTGCCTAGGCCCTGATCTGCCACCAGATTTCGGCCATTGTCACACACTACCAAGCCTGGCTGGAGATTCGCTGTCACAAACCACACGTCACTCTCCTGCTTTATGGCATTCCAGAGCTCCTGCGCTGTGTGGCTTCGATTCCCCATTGAAATTAATTTCAGGACGGCCTGTTGACGTTTTGCCACGGCTGTGCTCATATCAGTCGTAACAGGTAAGCGTTCACGGGTCCATGTTGAGGTAGACCGTGACGGCTCCTGCAGCGATGATTCTGAGGAACTGGAGTAGGAGGAGAAGTCAATGTGTACAGACTGGATCCCTGCAATCCTTGGAGTTGGCAGAACACGTACAGCGCCACTCGCAAGATCTGTACCCAGCTCCACAACATTGACCCAATGGGCAGTGAGGGAAAGGTATCGTCCCTGTCCATGGGTACTGGTCCACGCATCGGTGGTCAGGTGGACCTTGCTACTGACGGCGTTTAGTAGTGCATGTTTAATTTTTCCCTCCACATGCTTTTGCAGGGCAGGGGCGGCTTGCCTGCTGAAATAAAAGCGGCTGGGCACGTTGTATTGTGGGACTGCCAATGCCATTAAGTTACGGAATGTGTCAGTCTCCACCAGCCTGAATGACAGCATTTCAAGGGACAGGAGTTTTGCAATGCCAGCATTCAGAGCCTGTGCTCGGGATGGTTTGCCGAGTAGGGCCGCCTTTTCTCCCATGCCTGTGCTACCGATGGCTGTACAGTGGCCTGGGAGTGTGAGGATGACAGGGAACTTGGTGCTGTGGGTGGAATTACACTGGGTCTCTGTACACCAGTGACAGAGGTTCTTCCATGGCGATCCTGTGAGGAAGCCGAAACAGCTGTGTGTGAGCTGGAGGAAGAGCTGAAGATGTTGGTGGTGCTGTAGGTTGGCCTACGTCTCCAGTGTGTCTTTGTAACTCCACCACGTGCTTGGTCCGAACATGTTTCCACATATTAGTGGTATTGAGGTTGCTGGCACTTTTACCTCTTTAGACTTTTTGATTACACAACTTGCATTTGACATAGCAAATGTCATCTGCAACTGTGTCAAAAAAGGACCACGCACTGCAAGTCATGGGAGCACCCGTTTTGGCTTTTGGAAGAGAACTGCTCCGAACGGGTGTCAAAGTGGAGGCTACAGGCAACCGAGTCTGCAGCCTACCTCTCCCTCCTGTTTGGACCATTGGGGAATCTCTTCCTCAGAGCTGCTCCCACCACCTTCCTGTTCCTCACGCCATGATGGGTCAAGGACCTCATCATCTCCACTACCCTCTTCCAACACCTGCTGCTGTTGGGTCGTCTGGCCAGCACCATGCGCAACAGAAACTGGCACCTGAGTCT
Source organism: Oophaga sylvatica (assembly GCA_033576555.1). Taxonomy (NCBI): domain Eukaryota; kingdom Metazoa; phylum Chordata; class Amphibia; order Anura; family Dendrobatidae; genus Oophaga; species Oophaga sylvatica. The sequence goes on from JARQOD010000149.1 coordinate 128,174, forward strand.
CATCACCATCAGATGAGTTCTGCGGTGTGCTGACCATCGGCACTGGCTCACCCGCCTCTTCAGATTCAGAGAGACAAAGCAGTTGCGCATCACTGCATACTCCCTCTTCTTCACATTCTAGAATGCTACTTGGCTGACCCCCTCTTTCCAAGCCAACAGATTCAGAGAACAGAAGTAGAGACTGAGCTGGCTCCTGTACAGGGCTCTCTGACTGCCTGGGCAATTTGGCAGGTGGTGAAGAGACAGATGGTTGCTCTTCAGTGCTCTGGTCCTGAGAGGAGGTGGAAGCAATTGAAGTCGATGCGTTAGCTGGCTGTCACGCTGTATAGCAGATATATATATGTGATGACAGTAATCTATATCAAAAGGGCAACATACTATATAACATGCGCATAGATATATGATAACATAGATTTTACCTGACAGAAGGTCCAGAGGGTCAAAACGGAATCCGTTATACGCTGTCTCCGGCTAGAGGGTGACCGGGGTCTAAGCTGACCCTAAACTGGGGTCCTAACTAATCCCTCAACCTGGAGGTACTGTTAAAGGTACAGAGGTCCAGGCCACCAGCGTAAACCCTGTCTCCTATCAATCCCTGCCAACTGTATTCTAGTCCTAAGAAGGACCCTGAATACCACCAAAGGGAATGACCAGGTAACGGTTAATGAACAGAAAGACATACAAGAAAGATAAGAAATAAAGTAAATAAAGTCTTACATACAACACTCACACACAGTAGGAACACCTTAGGTCTCAGAGATAAACTATAAGCTATAAGAGTAAAACAACTAAGGAGCTCTTAGCTTAAGTATTCCCAGAACCGATCCAGTCTGCTAAACTATATGAATGCTTTCACCGGCATCCAACACCCAGACTGGCAGGAATATAAAGGAAACTAATTAGAACATAATCCAAAGCAGCCGGGCGAGGCTGGACCTAGTCTTAGCAAAGAGCTAGGTAAAATTAACTCTCTCATAACCAAACACAAAGAAACAGCAGCTCAGCTGTGAGAAGTCAGAATGTGCAATCGCGACGATCTTCGTGGCGATGCACCCATGACAGTACCCCCCCTTCTACGAGGGGCCTCCGGACCCTCATGACCAGGTCTGTCCGGGTAAATTGTGTGAAAGGTCCGAACCAATCGATCTGCGTTATCATCAGACGCAGGGACCCACGTCCTCTCCTCAGGACCATACCCCCTACAATGAACTTCCACGTTATCATTGACTACCACTGAAGGAGGAGGTAGAGGTGACGGTATGACTGGTGCCACATACTTTTTAAGTAATGACTTGTGAAACACATTATGAATTTTAAACGTAGGAGGGAGGTCCAGACGAAATGCCACAGGATTAATTATGGAACTGATCCTGTACGGCCCGATGAATCTGGGACCCAACCTCCAGGAGGGAACTTTAAGTTTTATATTCCTGGTAGACAACCACACCAAATCGTTCACCCTCAGATCTAGACCAGAAACTCTCCTCCTATCAGCCATCCGTTTGTAAGGGTTCTCCGTAACCTTCAGTCTTAAGCGATCTGGAACTATCAGTCTCCCTGGAAGTCCCACAGGGGCGTCCCCATGAGCCCCCAATACCTCCCCCTCAAGCTCAGAGCATACAGCTGACACTACAACTCCCTCCTGAGGAATAGGAACCGGATCATCCGTCTTCCCGACCCCTGGGAAAGTACGAGATAAGGCATCAGGAAGCAACTTTATTGAGCAGTCATATGTGCGATGAGGAGGTAACTCTTTACACCCCTCCTCTGAGAACTTCTCCCAAAAGTCCTCCAGAAAAGGAGGCAAAGTCCTAGGCACAACCGCACCGATGACCGTGCTCATGCAGTTATTCTTGCAAAATTCACCCCACTGGCTTATCTTTCTGGATTGCCAATCAATCACTGGGTTATGTTTAGCCAACCAAGGAAGTCCCAACACAATAGGAGCAGGCAGACCCTCCAACACATAACAAGACAATTGCTCTTTATGTATTGCCCCTACTCGAAGATCTATGTTATGAACAGCTTGTACCAAGCTACCTTGACCAAGAGGTCTAGAATCAATAGAGAGTATAGGGACCGGTTTGGCCAATACACTCAGTTGCATACCATGCACCTGGGCAAACCGAGTGTCCACCAGATTAGCCCCGGACCCACTATCAAGAAAAACAGAAATCCTCTCAGTTCTAGTACCAATCACCACCTCCGCAGGCACGAGAAACTGAGAGGGATTTGGGGACGAAATACACACTCCCAGGTTAACTCCTTGGTTCAAAGAGGTCCGGGATGGACACCCCCCAACAAAATGTCCCTCTCTCCCGCAAAAGAAACACCTTCTAGTCTTGCGGTGCACCGCTGATTCCCTCCTACAAAATGATGTCCCTCCCAACTGCATGGGTTCCTCAGAACAGACCAGGGGAACCTCAGTATAAGGAACTTTAGTAGTAGGTGGAGTCATCACGGGGGGCGGAGTTACCTCGCGTCTTCCCCGAAGACGTCTATCAATGCGAATAGCGAGGGCCATAGCAGCCTCCAGTGATGGAGGAGAATCATACTGAGCCAACACATCTTTTAATTTGTCAGACAACCCTTGACAAAACTGGCTCCTAAGAGCGGGGTCATTCCACTGAGTATCTGTTGCCCATCTACGGAACTCAGAAGAATATTCCTCCGCTGGACGATTTCCTTGCCGTATTTTACTTAACCTTGTTTCAGCAAGGGAGACTCGATCCGGATCATCATATACCAGACCCAGGGCAGTAAAAAATCGATCCACTGACTGGAGATCTGGGGAGCCTGGAGGAATAGAGAACGCCCAAGATTGAGGATCCCCTTGTAAGAGCGAGATAACAATTCCCACCCTCTGCTCCTCACTCCCAGATGACCGAGGCCGCAGCCGAAAGTACAATTTACATGCCTCCCGGAAAGTAAAAAATTTGTCCCGCCCACCAGTGAACCTGTCTGGGAGAGCAACCTTAGGTTCAGATCTGGTTTGCTCCGGGGGGGACAAAACCTTGGACTTAATGTCTGCCAACTCCATGGACAATCCCTGCAACTGCCGGGCCAGCTGGGCTACTGGATCCATGACAGCTGGGGAGAATCTTTAGTATGGCCGGTGAAAATGTCACGCTGTATAGCAGATATATATATGTGATGACAGTAATCTATATCAAAAGGGCAACATACTATATAACATGCGCATAGATATATGATAACATAGATTTTACCTGACAGAAGGTCCAGAGGGTCAAAACGGAATCCGTTATACGCTGTCTCCGGCTAGAGGGTGACCGGGGTCTAAGCTGACCCTAAACTGGGGTCCTAACTAATCCCTCAACCTGGAGGTACTGTTAAAGGTACAGAGGTCCAGGCCACCAGCGTAAACCCTGTCTCCTATCAATCCCTGCCAACTGTATTCTAGTCCTAAGAAGGACCCTGAATACCACCAAAGGGAATGACCAGGTAACGGTTAATGAACAGAAAGACATACAAGAAAGATAAGAAATAAAGTAAATAAAGTCTTACATACAACACTCACACACAGTAGGAACACCTTAGGTCTCAGAGATAAACTATAAGCTATAAGAGTAAAACAACTAAGGAGCTCTTAGCTTAAGTATTCCCAGAACCGATCCAGTCTGCTAAACTATATGAATGCTTTCACCGGCATCCAACACCCAGACTGGCAGGAATATAAAGGAAACTAATTAGAACATAATCCAAAGCAGCCGGGCGAGGCTGGACCTAGTCTTAGCAAAGAGCTAGGTAAAATTAACTCTCTCATAACCAAACACAAAGAAACAGCAGCTCAGCTGTGAGAAGTCAGAATGTGCAATCGCGACGATCTTCGTGGCGATGCACCCATGACACTGGCATCCATCCGACAACGGCTTCAATTTGTTCTTCCCGCAGCAGGGGGGTACGCCGAGCTCCTACAAAACTGCGCATAAAGGACCGCTCACGGGGAAAACTGGTGGATGCTGTGTCACTGGTGGCCGCAGCAGGCACAGAATCCCCACGTCCTCTCCCTGCTGAAACTCCACACCCACGACCACGTGCCTTACTCCCTGCCTTCTTCATCTTGGTAGATTGATAAAGATAGGCGGAAAAGTACTAAGGCCTTAGTGTGCTTATTCCTGAACAGCTGCTAACATGTATAAGAAACACTAAGTTTATTAAGTGTAGACTACACTTTAATATCAGCTAATGTGGCCTAGCAAGTGTCAAGTGTAGTGTTTGGTGAACTTTATTAACTTTTGTGTTTTTCACCAAAAAAACAAAGGTTGGTATTGAGACAAAATATGTACAATCGATAGTATCACTCAGAAAATTTTTGTAGCTATTACAATGCAGGAAACTAGAATGCAATAGATAAGGCTACAAAAAATAGGGTAATACTAATCTGTCTGGTCCTGCAGGCCGCAAACCAGCCGAAAGGCTCCGCTATGTACTTCTATAGTGTTTGCAACCAATGTATTGGATACGGATGGAAGCGCGTCACACTAATAGATGAGAGTTAATTGAAATTGAATGGAGCAGCACCAATTATAAAAAAAAACAAAGAATGAGGCAGTGACACACGCTTAGCAGACTACAACCAGCAATGGATGCAGGACTAACTTCAGCGTGAGCTGCACTCACAAAGAGACCTCCCAGACAGCCGTAAACACTGCAGACAACTGTTCACTAGCTCTGAAAGGCTCCGCTATGTACTTCTATAGTGTTTGCAACCAATGTATTGGATACGGATGGAAGCGCGTCACACTACTAGATGAGAGTTAATTGAAATTGAATGGAGCAGCACCAATTACAAAAAAAATAAAAGGATGAGGCAGTGACACACGCTTAGCAGACTCCAACCAGCAATGGTTGAAGAATTAACTTCGCGTGATCTGCACTCACAAAGAGACCTCCCAGACAGCTGTGAACACTGCAGACAACTGTTCACTAGCTCTGAAAGGTTCCGCTATGTACTTCTATAGTGTTTGCAACCAATGTATTGGATACGGATGGAAGCGTGTCACACTAATAGATGAGAGTTAATTGAAATTGAATGAAGCAGCACCAATTACAAAAAAAATAAAAGGATGAGGCAGTGACACGCTTAGCAGACTCCAACCAGCAGGGGATGAAGAAATAACTTCAGCGTGATCTGCACTCACAAAGAGACCTCCCAGACAGCCGTGAACACTGCACACAACTGTTCACTAGCTCTGAAAGGCTCCGCTATGTACTTCTATAGTGTTTGCAACCCATGTATTGGATACGGATGGAAGCGCGTCACACTAATAGATGAGAGTTAATTGAAATTGAATGGAGCAGCACCAATTATAAAAAAAAAACAAAGAATGAGGCAGTGACACACGCTTAGCAGTCTACAACCAGCAATGGATGCAGGACTAACTTCAGCGTGAGCTGCACTCACAAAGAGACCTCCCAGACAACCGTAAACACTGCAGACAACTGTTCACTAGCTCTGAAAGGCTCCGCTATGTACTTCTATAGTGTTTGCAACCAATGTATTGGATACGGATGGAAGCGCGTCACACTACTAGATGAGAGTTAATTGAAATTGAATGGAGCAGCACCAATTACAAAAAAAATAAAAGGATGAGGCAGTGACACACGCTTAGCAGACTCCAACCAGCAATGGATGAAGAATTAACTTTGCGTGATCTGCACTCACAAAGAGACCTCCCAGACAGCTGTGAACACTGCAGACAACTGTTCACTAGCTCTGAAAGGTTCCGCTATGTACTTCTATAGTGTTTGCAACCAATGTATTGGATACGGATGGAAGCGTATCACACTAATAGATGAGAGTTAATTGAAATTGAATGAAGCAGCACCAATTACAAAAAAAATAAAAGGATGAGGCAGTGACACACGCTTAGCAGACTCCAACCAGCAGTGGATGAAGAAATAACTTCAGCGTGATCTGCACTCACAAAGAGACCTCCCAGACAGCCGTGAACACTGCAGACAACTGTTCACTAGATCTGAAAGGCTCCGCTATGTACTTCTATAGTATTTGCAACCAATGTATTGGATACAGATGGAAGAGCGTCACACTAATAGATGAGAGTTAATTGAAATTGAATGGAGCAGCACCAATTACAAAAAAATAAAAGGATGAGGCAGTGACACACACTTAGCAGACTCCAACCAGCAGTGGATGCAGAACTAACTTCAGCGTGATCTGCACTCACAAAGAGACCTCCCAGACAGCCGTGAACACTACAGACAACTGTTCACTAGCTCTGAAAGGCTCCGCTATGTACTTCTATAGTGTTTGCAACCAATGTAATGGATACGGATGGAAGCACGTCACACTAATAGATGAGAGTTAATTGAAATTGAATGGAGCAGCACCAATTACAAAAAAAATAAAAGGATGAGGCAGTGACACACGCTTAGCAGACTCCAACCAGCAGTGGATGAAGAACTAACTTCAGCGTGATCTGCACTCACAAAGAAACCTCCCAGACAGACATGAACACTGCACACAACTGTTCACTAGCTCTGAAAGGCTCCGCTATGTACTTCTATAGTGTTTGCAACCAATGTATTGGATACGGATGAAAGCGCGTCACACTAATAGATGAGAGTTAATTGAAATTGAAAGGAGCAGCATCAATTACAAAAAAATAAAAGGATGAGGCAGTGACACACGCTTAGCAGACTCCAACCAGCAGTGGATGAAGAACTAACTTCAGCGTGATCTGCACTCACAAAGAGACCTCCCAGACAGCCATGAACACTGCACACAACTGTTCACTAGCTCTGAAAGGCTCTGCTATGTACTTCTATAGTGTTTGCAACCCATGTATTCGATACGGATGGAAGCGCGTCACACTAATAGATGAGAGTTAATTGAAATTGAATGGAGCAGCATCAATTACAAAAAAATAAAAGGATGAGGCAGTGACACACACTTAGCAGACTCCAACCAGCAGTGGATGCAGAACTAACTTCAGCGTGATCTGCACTCACAAAGAGACCTCCCAGACAGCCGTGAACACTGCAGACAACTGTTCACTAGCTCTGAAAGGCTCCGCTATGTACTTCTATAGTGTTTGCAACCAATGTATTGGATACGAATGGAAGCGCGTCACACTAATAGATGAGAGTTAATTGAAATTGAATGGAGCAGCACCAATTACAAATAAAATAAAAGGATGAGGCAGTGACACACACTTAGCAGACTCCAACCAGCAGTGGATGAAGAACTAACTTCAGCATGATCTGCACTCACAAAGAGACCTCCCAGACAGCCGTGAACACTGCACACAACTGTTCACTAGCTCTGAAAGACTCCGCTATGTACTTCTATAGTGTTTGCAACCAATGTATTGGATACGGATGGAAGCGCGTCACACTAATAAATGAGAGTTAATTGAAATTGAATGGAGCAGCACCAATTACAAAAAAAATAAAAGGATGAGGCAGTGACACACACTTAGCAGACTCCAACCAGCAGTGGATGCAGAACTAACTTCAGTGTGATCTGCACTCACAAAGAGACCTCCCAGACAGCTGTGAACACTGCAGATAGCTGTTCACTAGCTCTGAAAGGGTCCGCTATGTACTTCTATAGATAGTGTTTGCAACCAATGTATTGGATACGGATGGAAGCTCATCACACTAATAGATGAGAGTTAATTGAAATTGAATGAAGCAGCACCAATTACAAAAAAAATAAAGGATGAGGCAGTCTCACACGCTTAGCAGACTCCAACTAGCAGTGGATGAAGAACTAACTTCAGCGTGCTCTGCACTCACAAAGAGACCTCCCAGACAGCCGTGAACACTGTACACAACTGTTCACTAGCTCTGAAAGGCTCCGCTATGTACTTCTATAGTGTTTGTAATCAATGTATTGGATACGGATGGAAGCGCGTCACACTAATAGATGAGAGTTAATTGAAATTGAATGGAGCAGCACCAATTACAAAAAAAATAAAAGGATGAGGCAGTGACACACGCTTAGCAGACTCCAACTAGCAGTGGATGAAGAACTAACTTCAGCGTGACACGTGCAGCTGACTACAAACAGCGGTGGATGCAGACCAAGCTGCAGCGTCACCTGCACTCACACACAGACCTTGCAGAGAGCTGTGAAAACAGCACTGCAAGGCAAAAGGAAGCATTACACAGCGGTTTGTAAAATAGCCTGCCTACAGAGCAATTCACAAAATCGCAATCTCTAACTGTCCCTCAGAGTCAGAAGAGCAGCGTTCTGTCCCTAACTGAATTCACAGCAGAGTGAAACCAAAATGGCGGCGGCGCCTTTTATAGTGTATTCTGACATCATTTCAGCAGCCAATCACAGCCATGCCATTAGTTAACATGACCGCAGAATTACAGGATGTGCCCACACTTCTTAGGATTCCTCATTGGCTGAATAAAATCACACTGCCTCTCATAGCATTATGGGAACTTCCAATTCCGGTATACGATATAGCAAAAGTATCGGAACTCGGTATCGGAATTCCAATACCGCGAATATCGGCTGACACCCGATACTTGCGGTATTGGAATGCTCAACACTAGCCATGGCATGTTTCGGGCAGTTTTTAGAAGAACTGTAGGAAGATTCAACCATCCTTGACAAAGTTTTGTCAGTTAAATGTTGCATCTTGAGGACATTTTGGACCTTCTATCAAGAAAGGATTCCATCAGAAGAACTTTGAGGAAGAGGTGTAGCTTGTAATTATCCTTTTTGGCAAAACACCATATCAAAGTAAGCGGAGCAATGTTATTATTTAATTTCAATATTTGGATCTAATCTCCTCTGTGCTAATTGATAAGTTTTTTGGTTTTGATTTTTTTGTAGGTCAGAATAATCCTGATGTTGAAGCATTTTCTGCACCCTTGGAATCCATGGAAGACATTGTAGAATTTGGATAATACTCCAATTGGATGGTAAGCATTTACTTCACTATTCTATCACATTTTCAAAGCTTTATTTGCAAACAATTTGCAATCATCATGTGTCAGAAAGCCAAGAGTTTTTACATTGAGATTGCATTTTGCATTACTACAAACTACTGTGTTGCAGTTAAATAAATGTAATACCATCCTCAATCCAGACGATTTCTCTTTTGCAGTTGCTGAAATATGTTATCCTCAGGCCAATAATGGTGAGAAATTTGAGTTCAAGAACTTGATTGTTTCTGGTTAATACATAGAAATTTCACAATGATAAATACAGTAAAAGATCTTGTCAAAGACTTGATTTTACTGCATTGTTGTGAAATGATGTGCATACACAGAGATTAGTGTGTAAACAACTTGTGTATTGCATGGGCTATTGTTATGTTTCGGTAGCTGAGGAGTGCAGGTAAAAAAGGAAATACACCAGAGCAGTTGGAATCTATGGGATTGCAGTACCCTGACTAACCACCACAACTAGAGGCAGCCGTGGAGCGTTCCTACGTTGGTCCTAGACGCCTCGTCACAGCCTGAGAAACTAACTACACCTAAAGATAGAAATAGGAAAGCTATCTGCCCCGGAGCAGAACCCCAAAGATAATAGAAAGCCCCCAAACATGTAATGGCGGTTAGACAAGATGAAATACTGACACAGAAAGAAAATAGTATGAGCAAACGCTGGGGCCCAAACTATCTAAATAGAAAAGGATAGGAAGGGTACTTACTGCAATCCCAGAAAACACTGAAAAAACACCAACTCTACTAATTTCAAAATCACCTGAGATCACACGACCTCTACCACCTAAATTAGTTCTCTGGTGTAACAAAAACAGCAGCCACTGAAAAAACTGGAAAAAGCAAAAGTACAAAACACAGTGGCTGGACTAAACTGAAAGGGCAAAAGCCCCCGGAGGGGACCCTGAAGGCCCCCACAGAAGTGCAGGACAAAATGCAAAAATATAGCAAAAACACAAAATAAGAAATTGTCTTATCTGATAGCAGGAGATGCAGACACAACACAGCAGGCTACAAGGGAAACTGGAAAGAAGGATTCAGACCAGAACAATTGATCACCGGCAACCCTGATGGGAAAATGATTCCTTAAATAAGACCAATCAGTAACACCTGATTCCCAATCCTCACTAGTACCGCTTGTAACCACCAGAGGGAGCCTCTGCTCAGAACTCATCTCAAACCCATTCACAACAGGCTATGGCATGGTTCGGGCAATTTTTAGAAGAACTGTAGGAAGATTCTACCATCCTTGACAAAGTTTTGTCAGTTAAATGTTGCATCTTGAGGACATTTTTGACCTTCTATCAAGAAAGAATTCCATCAGAAGAATTTTGAAGATGTGTGTCTTTTATTTATCCTTTTTGGCAAAACACCATTTTCTGGTTTTGCTTTTTTGTAGGTCAGAAAAATCTAGATGTGGAAGCATTTTCTGCACTCTTGGAATCCATTGAAGACAACATAAAATTTGGTTAATACTCCAACTGGATGGCAAGCATTTACTTCACTATTCTATCACATTTTCAAAGCTTTATTTGCAAACAATTTACAATCATCTTGTGTCAGAAAGCCAAGATCTTTTACATTGAGATTACATTTTGCATTACTACAAACTATTGTGTTTCAGTTAAATAAATGTAATACCATCCTCAATCCAGACAATTTCTTTATTACAGTCACTGAAATATCTTATCTTAAGGCCAGTTATGATGAAAAATTTTTTTCAACTGCTTGACTGTTTGTATGCAATACATGGAAATTTTACAATGATAAATGCAATAAAAGATCTTGTCAAAGACTTGATATTACTGCATTGTTGTGAAATGATGTGCATACACAGAGATTAGTATGTAAACAACTTTTGTATTGCAAGGGCCATGGCATGGTTCAGGCACTTTTTAGAAGAAATGTATTTAGATTCTACCATCCTTAACAAAATATTGTCAGTTAAATGCTGCATCTAGAGGACATTTTGGACCTTCTATCAAGAAAGGATTCCATCAGAAGAACTTTGAAGAAGATGTGTGGCTTTTATTTATCCTTTTTTGCAAAACACCATATCAAAGTAAGTGGAGCAACTTTATTATTTAATTTCAATATTTGGATCTAATCTACTCTGTGCTAATTGATAAGTTTTTTGGTTTTGCTTTTTTCGTAGGTCAGAACAATCCAGATATGGACTCATTTTCTGCACCCTTGGAATCCATGGAAGACTTTCTAGAATTTGGTTAATGCTCCAACTGGATGGTAAGCATTTACTTCACTATTCTATCACATTTCCAAAGCTTTATTTGCAAACAATTTGCAACCATCATGTGTCAGAAAGCCAAAAGCTTTTACATTGAGATTGCATTTTGCATTACTGCTAATTATTGTTTCAGTTAAATAAATGTAATACCATCCTCAATCCAGACGATTTATTTTATGCAGTCGGTGAAAAAATGTTTTCCTCAGGCCAATTATGGTGAGAAATTTGTGTTCCACTGCTAGATTGTTTCTGTGCAATACACAGAAATTTCAGAATGATAAATACAGTAAAAGATCTTGTCAAAGACTTGATTTTACTGCATTGTTGTGAAATGATGTGCATACACAGAGATTAGTGTGTAAAGGACTTGTGTATTGCATGGGCCATGGCATGGGCCATGGCATGGTACGGGCAATTTTTAGAAGAACTGTAGGAAGATTCTACCATCCTTGACAAATTATCGTCAGTTAAATGTTACATCTTGAGGACATTTTGGAACTTCTATCAAGAAAGGATTCCATCTGAAGAACTTTGAAGAAGATGTGTGATTTTTATTTATCCTTTTAGGCAAAAATCATATCAAAGTAAGTAGAGCAACTTTATTATTTAATTTCAATATTTGGATCTAATCTACTCTGGGCTAGTTGATAAGTTTTTTGGTTTTGCTTTTTGTAGGTCAGAAAAATCCAGATATGGACGCATTTTCTGCACCCTTGGAATCCATGGAAGACATTGTAGAATTTGGTTAGTACTTCAACTGGATGGTAAGCATTTACTTCACTATTCTATCACATTTTCAAAGTTATATTTGCAAACAATGTGCAATCATCATGTATCAAAAAGCCAAGAGCTTTTACATTGAGATTGCATTTTGCGTTACTACAAACTATTGTGTTTCAGTTAAATAAATGTAATACCATCCTCAATCCAGACAATTCCTGTTTTGCAGTCGGCGAAATATGTTATTCTCAGGCCAATTATGGTGAGAAATTTGTGTTCAACTGCTTGATTGTTTCTGTGCAATACACAGAAATTTTACAATGATAAATACAGTAAAATATCTTGTCAAAGACTTGATTTTACTGCACTGTTGTGAAATGTTGTGCATAAACTGAGATAAGTGTGTAAAGGACTCTTGTATAGCTTGGGCCATGGTATGGTTTGGACACTTTTTAGAAGAACTGTAGGAAGATTCTACCATCCTTGACAAAGTATTGTCAGTCAACTGTTGCATCTTGAGGACATTTTGGACCTTCTGTCAAGAAAGGATTCCATCAGAAAAACTTTGAAGATGTGTGGCTTTTATTTATCCTTTTTTGCAAAACACCATATCAAAGTAAGTGGAGCAACAGTATTATTTAATTTCAATATTTGGCTCTAATCTACTCTGTGCTAATTGATAAGTTTTTTGGTTTTGCTTTTTTGTAGGTCAGAACAATCTAGATGTGGAAGCATTTTCTGCACTCTTGGAATCCATGGAAGACATCGTAAGATTTGGTTAATGCTCCAACTGGATTGTAAGCATTTACTTCACTATTCTATCACATTTTCAAAGCTTTATTTGCAAACAATTTGCATTCTTCATGTGTCTGAAAGCCAAGAGCATTTACATTGAGATTGCATTTTGCATTACTACAAACTCTTGTGTTTCAGTTAAATAAATGTAATACCATCCTTAATCCAGACGATTTCTTTTTTGCAGCCACTGAAATATGTTATCTGTAGGCCAGTTATGTTGAGAAATTTGTGTTCAACTGCTTGATTGTTTCTGTGCAATACACGGAAATTTTACAATGATGTCATGATCCGTTCCAGGGTTTAGTCCTGTCTGCCCTTGGTCCGGGCGGATCATGTCAAGGGTTAACTTTGCTCTGCCTCATTCTGGGCTCAGGTTGGCTATTTAGCTCTCACACATCCTGCTAGCAGTGTGAGCTATTCTGCTACCTTTGGCTTGTGAACCTGACTGGTAACCCTTGATTTGTCCTGCTGTTAGCCCTGACTTGTCCCGTGTCTGTTGTTCCCCTCTGTCTGCCCTGTTCCCTGCATTTCCCTGTTTGTCTGTTTGATTCTCTGGTTTTTGACTCGGCCTGTATTCGGACACGCTTCTGCTTTCTGACTTTGTATTATCTGCTTCTGACCGTTGCTGACCTCCTGGCTTTCTCCTGACCACGTGTATGGCTTATTCCTTTTGTCCTGCTGCCTCCGTATGGTTTTGACTTGGCTTGCCTGACCACGCTCCCGCCACTTGGTGGCGCCTGTGTTTCTGCTCTGTAGAGGGCTTGCTGAGACCTGTGATACTTCAGGTAACTGATTATTCCTGACTCAGTCTTGGACGTTTTTGCTGCCACCTGGTGGTGGTTTTGGCTGCTGCAGTGCAGGCCTACTCTGGAAGTGTGTAATCCCTTCTCCCCTCTGTAACAGGTGGATCACACACCAGCCTGCATTACAGCTGCTTGACAAATGATAAATACAGTAAAAGATCTTGTCAAAGACTTGATTTTACTGCATTGTTGTGAAATTATGTGCATACACTGAGATTAGTGTGTAAAGGACTTATGTATTCCATGGGCCATGGCATGTTTCGGGCACTTTTTGGAAAAACTGTAGGAAGATTCTACCATTCCTGACAAAGTATTGTCAGTTAAATGTTGCATCTTTAGGACATTTTGGACCTTCTGTTATGTTTCGGTAGCTGAGGAGAGCAGGCAAAAAGGCAATACACCAGAGCAGTTGGAATCTATGAGATTGCAGTACCCTGACTAACCACCACAACTAGAGGCAGCCGTGGAGCGTTCCTACGTTGGTCCTAGACGCCTCGTCACAGCCTGAGAAACTAACTACACCTAAAGACAGAAACAGGAAAGCTATCTGCCCCGGAGCAGAACCCCAAAGATAATAGAAAGCCCCCAAACATGTAATGGCGGTTAGACAAGAGGAAATACTGACACAGAAAGAAAATAGTATGAGCAAACGCTGGGGCCCAAACTATCTAAATAGAAAAGGATAGGAAGGGTACTTACTGCAATCCCAGAAAACCCTGAAAAGCACCAACTCTACTAATTTCAAAATAACCTGAGATCACACGACCTCTACCACCTAAATTAGTTCTCTGGTGTAACAAAATCAAAACAGCAGCCACTGAAAAAACTGGAAAAAGCAAAAGAACAAAACTCAGTGGCTGAACTAAACTGAGAGGGCAGAAGCCCCGGAGGGGACCCTGAAGGCCCCCAAAGAAGTGCAGTACAAAATGCAAAAATATAGCACAAACACAAAAGAAGCAAAAGTCTTATCTGTAAGCAGGAGATGCAGACACGACACAGCAGGCTACAAGGGAAACTGGAATGAAGGATTCAGACCAGAACAATTGATCACCGGCAACCCTGATGGGAAAATGACTCCCTTATATAAGACCAGTCAGTAACACCTGATTCCCAGTACTCACAATCTTCACTAGCACCGCTTGTAACCACCAGAGGGAGCCTCTGCTCAGAACTCATCTCAAACCCATTCACAACAGTACCCCCCCCTTGAGGAGGGGTCACCGAACCCTCATTTGAGCAACCAGGTCGGTCAGGATGAGTTCTATGATACGCACGGATAAGTCTCCTAGCATGGATGTCCGAAGCAAACACCCAAGAATTGTCTTCCTGACCATAACCTCTCCATTTAACCAAATACTGGAGTTTCCGTCTAGAAAAACGAGAATCCAATATTTTCTCAACCACACACTCCAGATTGCCCTCAACCAAAACAGGGTCAGGAGGCACAGCAGCAGGAACCACTGGCTCAACAAACCTCTTCAACAAGGACTTGTGGAACACGTTATGGATCTTAAATGTCCCTGGAAGAAGCAAACGAAAAGAAACAGGATTAATAATCTCCATGATCTTATAAGGTCCAATGAACCTAGGCTTAAATTTAGGAGATGCTACTCTCATAGGAATATTCTTTGAGGACAACCAGACCAAGTCCCCCACTTTAAACCGAGGACCATCAGTCCTATGCCGGTTAGCAAACCGCTGGGCCTTCTCCTGAGAGAGGGACAACCTCTCTACTACCTGGTCCCAAATCTGTTGCATACGCTCCACAACAGAGTCAACACCTGGACAGACAGAAGCCTCCGTCTGTCCTGAAGAAAATCGAGGGTGAAACCCAGAATTACAGAAAAACGGAGACATCAAAGTGGCAGAGCTAGCCCTATTATTAAGAGCAAACTCAGCCAAAGGCAAAAAAGAGACCCAGTCATCCTGATCAGCAGACACAAAGCATCTTAGATAAGTCTCTAATGTCTGGTTTGTTCTCTCAGTTTGACCATTGGTCTGAGGATGAAATGCCGAGGAGAAAGACAATTGAACACCCAGTTTAGAACAAAAAGTCCTCCAAAATCTGGAAACAAACTGGACTCCTCTGTCAGACACAATGTTCTCAGGAATGCCGTGTAAACGAACCACGTGCTGAAGGAACAACGGCACCAATTCAGAGGAGGAAGGCAACTTAGGTAATGGCACAAGATGTATCATTTTGGAAAACCTATCACAAATTACCCAGATGGTGGTCATTCTCTGAGAAACAGGAAGATCGGAAATGAAATCCATAGAGATATGGGTCCATGGTCTCTTGGGCACAGGCAATGGCATCAACAAACCACTAGAGCGAGAGCAAGGCTTGGAGCGAGAGCAAGTCCCGCAGGACTGCACAAATTCCCTGACATCACGAGACAAGGTAGGCCACCAAAAGGACCGACTAACCAAGTCTCTGGTACCAAAAATTCCGGGATGCCCAGCCAACGCGGAACAATGAATCTCAGACATCACACTCTTTTTCCATTGGTCCGGGACAAACAATTTTCCAACAGGGCAGCGCTCGGGCCTATCCTCCTGACACCCCTCCAGAGCAAGTCTCAAATTGGGCGAGATGGCGGAAAGAACTACACCCTCTTTCAAAATAACAGAAGGATCAGATAACTCAGGAGAGTCCGCAAGGAAACTCCTCGAGAGGGCATCCGCCTTAACATTCTTAGTGCCAGGAAGAAAGGAAACCACAAAATTAAAACGTGTGAAAAACAAGGCCCACCTGGCCTGTCTAGGATTGAGTCGCTTGGCAGATTCCAGATAGACCAGATTCTTATGGTCCGTAAGGACCACCACCTGATGTTTCACATGAGAGTCCCAGTCATTAGAAAAAATCAAGATATCATCCAAATAAACAATCAGAAATTTATCCACAAAATCCCTGAAAATGTCATTCATGAAGGACTGGAAGACGGAAGGAGCATTAGTGAGCCCAAAGGGCATCACTAGGTACTCAAAATGCCCTTCAGGGGTATTGAATGCCGTCTTCCATTCATCCCCGTGCTTAATGCGAATAAGGTTATACGCCCCCCTGAGGTCAAGCTTGGTAAACCAAGTAGCGTTTTTCACCCTGGAAAACAGGTCAGAAATCAAGGGTAACGGGTATTGATATTTCACAGTAATATTGTTCAAGAGACGATAATCAATACACGGCCTTAATGAACCATCTTTTTTGGCCACAAAGAAAAAAACCGGCACCTAAGGGTGAAGAGGATGGTCTGATATGACCCTTCTCCAATGATTCCTTGATATAAGACCGCATAGCGTCATGTTCAGGTACACACAAGTTAAAAAGGCGACCTTTAGGGAATTTACTACCCGGCAATAATTCAATAGCGCAATCATAGCTCCTATGGGGAGGCAAGGATGCAGATTTACTTTCGCTAAACACATCAGAAAAATCAAACAAAAAGTCAGGAACATCCTGAGCCTGGGGGGAGGCAGAAAAAACAGGAGTGTTGGTATTAACACATTGACAGCCCCAACTGGTTACAGACACAGATTTCCAATCCAAAACAGGATTATGAGACTGTAACCAAGGGAAACCCAGCACGATAATGTCATGCAGATTATATAGAACCAAAAATTTGCAGCACTCCTGGTGATCAGGTTCAACCCTCATTATCACCTGAGTAGAAAACTGGGGTTTATTCTCAGCCAAAGGGGTAGAATCGATCCCCAGTAGGGGAATAGACTTCTGTAGGGGTATCAAGGGAAATCCACAATGTTTAGCAAAATCATAATCCATCAGGTTAATAGCTGCTCCAGAATCAACGAAAGCCTGAGCAGAAAATGAGGACAGAGAGCATATTAGAGTGACAGTTAATAAAAACTTAGTCTGAACACTACCCAAGACAACTGAGCGTGCAAAACGTCTTCCCCGCTTAGGGCAGACTGAAATAGCATGAGAGGCATCACCACAGTAGAAACATAACCCATTGCGCTTTCGAAACTCATGACGCTGTGCCCCAGACACCACTCTATCACACTGCATGGGTTCAGAAGCTGGTTCACAAGGCAACACCATTCCACGCATACTTCTCCGCTCACGCAAATGTCTGTCAATTTGAATCGCTAATGACATAGAATCATTGAGACCAGAGGGGACAGGGAATCCCACCATAACATCCTTTACATTATCTGACAGACCCTTCCGGAAAAGGGCCGCCAAAGCGTCGTCATTCCATTTGGTCAGGACTGCCCACCTACGGAATCTCTGACAGTATAACTCAGCGTCATCAAGCCCCTGATTTAATGCCAACAAGGTTTTTTCAGCTTGATCAGTGACATTAGGCTCATCGTACAATAACCCCAAAGCCTGAAAAAACGCATCAACATCAGTCAAAACAGGATCCCCAGGTATCAGGGAAAAAGCCCAATCCTGAGGATCGCCGCGCAGGAGAGAGATGATAATTTGAACCTGCTGCGCTGCGTTTCCTGAGGACTTAGATTTTAAGGCAAAAAACAATTTACAATTATTTTTGAAATTCTGAAACTTAGCTCGATCCCCCAAAAACAAATCTGGCATGGGAATCCTAGGTTCCACAACAGGCAACCTAGCAAGATATGCAGCAATACTCTGAACCTCAGTGGCAAGCTGATCCACACGGCCAGACAACCGTGCAAACTCCATTGGGAGAAAAGATCCTCCCAGCACCCAGAGATAGAGGGAAAAAAAAAAAAAAATGCAACAAACAGAAAAATATCTCTGACAACTCTGACAACCTTTTTTCTTTCACAATATTTTTCCCTTCTGTGAGTACCATACAATTTTCAATTTTTTAGGCCGGTGATACTGTTATGTTTCGGTAGCTGAGGAGAGCAGGCAAAAAGGCAATACACCAGAGCAGTTGGAATCTATGAGATTGCAGTACCCTGACTAACCACCACAACTAGAGGCAGCCGTGGAGCGTTCCTACGTTGGTCCTAGACGCCTCGTCACAGCCTGAGAAACTAACTACACCTAAAGACAGAAACAGGAAAGCTATCTGCCCCGGAGCAGAACCCAAAGATAATAGAAAGCCCCCAAACATGTAATGGCGGTTAGACAAGAGGAAATACTGACACAGAAAGAAAATAGTATGAGCAAACGCTGGGGCCCAAACTATCTAAATAGAAAAGGATAGGAAGGGTACTTACTGCAATCCCAGAAAACCCTGAAAAGCACCAACTCTACTAATTTCAAAATAACCAGAGATCACACGACCTCTACCACCTAAATTAGTTCTCTGGTGTAACAAAATCAAAACAGCAGCCACTGAAAAAACTGGAAAAAGCAAGAGAACAAAACTCAGTGGCTGAACTAAACTGAGAGGGCAGAAGCCCCCGGAGGGGACCCTGAAGGCCCCCAAAGAAGTGCAGTACAAAATGCAAAAATATAGCACAAACACAAAAGAAGCAAAAGTCTTATCTGTAAGCAGGAGATGCAGACACGACACAGCAGGCTACAAGGGAAACTGGAATGAAGGATTCAGACCAGAACAATTGATCACCGGCAACCCTGATGGGAAAATGACTCCCTTATATAAGACCAGTCAGTAACACCTGATTCCCAGTCCTCACAATCTTCACTAGCACCGCTTGTAACCACCAGAGGGAGCCTCTGCTCAGAACTCATCTCAAACCCATTCACAACAACCTTCTATCAAGAAAGGATTCCATCAGAAGAACTTTGAAGAAGATGTGTGGCTTTTGTTTATCCTTTTCGGCAAAACACCATATCAAAGTAAGTAGAGCAACTTTATTATTTAATTTCAATGTTTGGATCTAATCTACTCTGTGCTAATTGATAAGTTTTTTGGTTTTGCTTTTTTTGTAGGTCAGAATAATCCAGATGTTGAAGCATTTTCTGCACCCTTGGAATCCATGGAAGACATTGTAGAATTTGGTTAATACTCCAACTGGATGGTAAGGATTTACTTCACTATTCTATCACATTTTCAAAGCTTTATTTGCAAACAATTTACAATCATCTTGTGTCAGAAAGACCAAGAACTTTTACATTGAGATTGCATTTTGCATTACTACAAACTATTGTGTTTCAGTTAAATAAATTTAATACCATCCTAAATCCAGACGATTTCTTTTTTGCAGTCGGTGAAATGTTATCCTCAGGCCAATTATGGTGACAAATTTGTGTTCAACTGCTTGATTGTTTCTGTGCAATACATGGAAATTTTTACAATGATAAATACAGTAAAAGATCTTGTCAAAGACGTGATATTACTGCACTGTTGTGAAATGTTGTGCATACACTGAAATTAGTGTGTAAAGGTCTCGTGTATTGCATGGGCCATGGCATGGTTCATGCACATTTTAGAACTGTAGGAAAATTCTACCATCCTTGACAAAGTATTGTCAGTTAACTGTTGCATCTTGAGGACATTTTGGACCTTCTGTCAAGAAAGGATTCCATCAGAAAAACTTTGAAGATGTGTGGCTTTTATTTATCCTTTTTTGCAAAACACAATATCAAAGTAAGTGGAGCTACAGTATTATTTATTTCAATATTTGGATCTAATCTACTCTGTGCTAATTGATAAGTTTTTTGGTTTTGCTTTTTTGCAGGTCAGAACAATCTAGATGTGGAAGCATTTTCTGCACTCTTGGAATCCATGGAAGACATCGTAAGATTTGGTTAATGCTCCAACTTAATGGTAAGCATTTACTTCACTATTCTATCACATTTTCAAAGCTTTATTTGCAAACAATTTGCATTCTTCATGTGTCAGAAAGCCAAGAGCATTTACATTGAGATTGCGTTTTGCAATACTGCAAACTATTGCGTTTCGGTTAAATAAATGTAATACCATCCTCAATCCAGACAATTTATTTTTTGCAGCCACTGAAATATGTTATCTTTAGGCCAGTTATGGTGAGAAATTTGTGTTCAACTGCTTGATTGTTTCTATACAATACACGGAAATTTCAAAGTGATAAATACAGTAAAAGATCTTGTCAAAGACTTGATTTTACTGCATTGTTGTGAAATGATGTGCATACACTAAGACTAGTGTGTAAAGGACTTCTGTATTGCATGGGCCATGGCATGTTTCGGGCACTTTTTAGAAGAACTGTAGGAAGATTCTATCATTCCTGACAAAGTATTGTCAGTTAAATGTTGCATCTTGAGGACATTTTGGACCTTCTATCAAGAAAGGATTCCATCAGAAGAACTTTGAAGATGTGTGGCTTTTATTTATCCTTTCTGTCAAAACACCATATCAAAGAAAGTGGAGCAACTTTATTATTTAACCCCTCTGTGACATCAGACGTACTATCCCGTCCATGAAACCCGTGCCAATCTGACCATGTACGGGATAGTACATCATAGGCGATTAGCTGCGCTCCCGTAGGGTGCGCAGCTAATCGCCGCCGGGTGTCAGCTGATTATCACATCTGACACCCGTGACTGTGTGTCAGGAGCGGTCACGGACCGCTCCCGGCACATTAACCCCTTGCACACCGCGATAAAACATGATCGCGGTGTACTGGGGGCACAGGGGAGGATCACGCAGGGTGGGGGCTCCCTGCGCGCCCCCCTGAGACCCTCAGAGCAGCGCGATGTGATCGCGCTGTTCTGAGAGCTTCCTCTCTCCCAGGACCCGGATACAAGATAGCGCCGGGGTCCTGGAGGGAGGCGGCTTCCTCAGTGCCTGCTGAGAGCAGGCACTGAGAAGCCTGCATCTATGCCTGTGCGATCGCTGGTGTGACAGAGTGCTGTGCACACTGTCACACCAGCGATCTGATAAAATACAGTGATGTCCCACCCTGGGACAAAGTAAAAAAGTTATAAAAATAAAAATAAACATGTTTTAAAAAAAAATCCAAAATAAATAAAAAAAATATATATATATTCCCCAATAAATTCATTTCTTCCTGTAAATAAAAAAAACAAAACAATAAAAGTACACATATTTGGTATCGCCGCGTCCGTAACGACCCCCCTATAAAACTGTCCCACTAGTTAACCCCTTTAGTGAACCCCTTAAAAAAAAAAAAAAACAAAGCAAAAAATCAATGCTTTATCATCATACCGCCGAACAAAAAGTGGAATAACACGCGATCAAAAAGACGGATATAAATAAACATGGTACCACTGAAAACGTCATCTTGTCCCGCAAAAAACGAGCTGCCATACAGCATCATCAGTGAAAAAATAAAAAAGTTATAGCTCGCAGAATAAAGCGATGCAAAAATAATTATTTTTCATATAAAATTGTTTTTATTCTATAAACGCGCCAAAACATAAAAAAAATGATATAAATTAGGTATCGCCGTAATCGTACTAACCCGAAGAATAAAACTGCTTTATCAATTTTACCACACGCGGAACGATAAAAACGCCTCCCCCAAAAGAAATTCATGAATTGCTGATTTTTGTTCATTCTAACCTCCAAAAAATCGAAATAAAAAGCGATCAAAAAATGTCACGTGCTCAAAAATGGCACCAATAAAAACGTCAACTCGTACTGCAAAAAATAAGACCTCACATGACTCTGTGGGCCAAAATATGTAAAAATTATAGCTCTCAAAATGTGGCGATGCAAAAAACTATTTTTTGCAATAAAAAGCGTCTTTTAGTGTGACAGCTGCCAATCATAAAACCCGCTATAAATAGTAAATCAGACCCCCCTTTATCATCCCCTTAGTTAGGGAAAAATAATAAAATAAAAAAAAATTATTTATTTCCATTTTCCCATTAGGGTTAGGGTTAGGGTTTCGGCTAAAGTTAGGGTTAGGGTTGGCGCTAAAGTTAGGATTAGGGTTAGGGTTGGGATTAGGGGTGTGTTAGGGTTAGGTTTGTGGTTAGGGTTGGGACTAGGGTTAGGGTGTGTTGGGGTTAGGGTTGGAGTTAGAATTGGGGGGTTTCCGCTGTTTAGGCACATCAGGGGCTCTCCAAATGTGACATGGCGTCTGATCTCAATTCCAGCCAATTCTGCGTTGAAAAAGTCAAACGGTGCTCCTTCACTTCTGAGCTCTGCCATGCGTCCAAACAGTAGTTTATCCCCACATATGGGGTATCAGCGTACTCTGGACCCCAAGAGTTATTGTGCAATTTGTCCTATTTCTTCTGTTACCCTTGGGAAAATAAAAAACTGGGGGCGAAAATATCATTTTTGTAAAAAAAAAAAATGATTTTTTTTGTTTTTACGGCTGTACATTATAAACTTCTGTGAAGCACTTGGGGCTTCATAGCGCTCACCACACATCTAGATAAGTTCCTTGTGGGGTCAATTTTCCAAAATGGGGTCACTTGTTGGGGATTTCCACTGTTTAGGCGCATCAGGGTCTGTCCAAATGCGACATGACGCCCCCAGACCATTCCATCAAAGTCTGCAATCCAAAACGTCACTACTTCCCTTCCGAGCCCCAACGTGTACCCATACAGTAGTTTTCTCCCACATATTGGGAATCAGCGTACTCAGGACAAATTGGACAACTTTTGGGGTCCAATTTCTCCTGTTACCCTTGTGAAAATAAAATATTGGGGCGAAAAAATCATTTTTGCAAAAAAAAAAAAAAAGATTTTTTATTTTTACGGCTGTGCGTTATAAACTTCTGTGAAGCACTTCGGGGTTCAAAGTGCTCACCACACATCTAGATAAGTTCCTTGTGGGGTCTATTTTCCAAAATGGGTCACTAGTGGGGGTTTCCACTGTTTAGGCGCATCAGGGCTCTCCAAATGCGACATGACGCCCCCAGACCATTCCATCAAAGTCTGCAATCCAAAACGTCACTACTTCCCTTCCGAGCCCTGACGTGCGCCCATACAGTAGTTTTCTCCCACATATTGGGTATCAGCGTACTCAGGACAAATTGGACAACAACTTTTGGGTTCCAATTTCTTCTGTTACCCTTGTGAAAATAAAATATTGGGGGCGAAAAAATCATTTTTGTAAAAAAAAAAAAAAAAGATTTTTTATTTTACGGCTGTACGTTATAAACTTTAGTGAAACACCTGGGGGTTCAAAGTTCTCACCACACATCTAGATAAGTTCCTTGAGGGGTCTAGTTTCCAAAATGGTGTCATTTATGGGGGTTTCCACTGTTTAGGCAGATCAGGAGCTCTCCAAACACGACATGGCGTCCAGCCAATTCTGCGTTGAAAAAGTCAGACGGCGCTCCTTCCCTTCCAAGCTCTGCCATGCACCCAAACAGTGGTTTACTCCCACATATGGGGTATCAGCGCACTCAGGACAAATTGCACAATAACTTTTGGAGTCTTGTTACCCTTGGGAAAATAAAAATTGGGGTGAAAAGATCATTTTTGTGGAAAAAATATGATTTTTAAATTTTACGGCTCTACGTTATAAACTTGTGTGAAGCACTTGAGGGTTCAAATTGCTCACCAAAGATCTAGATAAGTTCCTTAGGGGGTCTAGTTTCCCAAATGGGGTCATTTGTGGGGGGTTTCCACTGTTTAGGCACATCAGGGGCTCTCCAAATGCAACATGGCATCCAATCTCAATTCCAGCCAATTTTGGTTGGAAAAAGTCAAATGGTGCTCCTTCCCTTCCGAGCTCTGCCGTGCGCCCAAACAGTGGTTCCCCCCCACATATGGGGTATCAGCGTACTCAGGACAAATTGGACAACAACTTATGTGGTCCAATTTCTCCTGTTACCCTTGGGAAATAAAAAATTAGTGACTAAAAATAATTTTTGTGGGAAAAAAAATAGGATTTTTTATTTTCATGCCCAGGCATTATAAACTTGTGTGAAGCACTTGGGGGTTCAAAGTGCTCACCAAAGATCTGGATAAGTTCCTTAGGGGGTCTAGCTTCCAAAATGGGGTCACTTGTGGGGGGTTTCCACTGTTTAGGCTCATCTGGGGCACTGCAAACGGAACATGACCCAATCAACGTCTGCATTCCAAAACGTTACTACTTCCTTTCCAAGCCCTGCCGTGCGCCCAAACAGTGGTTCCCCCCCACATATGGGGTATCAGCGTACTCAGGACAAATTGGACAACAACTTTTGGGGTCCAATTTCCTTGGGAAAATTCAAAAATTTGGGACTAAAAATCATTTTTGTGGAAAATTGTTTTTTTTTTTTTCACACCCAGGCATTATAAACTTTTGTGAAACACTTTGGGGTTCAAAGTGCTCACAACAGATCTAGATAAGTACCTTAGGGGGTCTAGTTTCCAAAATGGTGTCACTTGTGGGGGTTTCCACTGTTTAGGCGCATCAGAGGTTCTCCAAACGCGACATGGCGTCCAATCTCAATTCCAGCCAATTTTAGTTTGAAAAAGTCAAACGGCGCTCCTTCCCTTACGAGCTCTGCCGTGTGCCCAAACAGTGGTTTTACCCCACATATTGGGTATTGGCGTACTCAGGAGAAATTGCATAACAACCTTATCTGTCCATTTTCTCCTTTTATCCTTGTGAAAATAAAAAAAAGTTTGTAAAAGATCATTTTTGTGGCTAAAAAGTTAAATATTCATTTTTTCCTTCCGCGTTGCTTTAGTTCCTGTGAAGCACCTGAAGGGTTAATAAACTTCTTGAATGTGGTTTTGAGTACCTTGAGGGGTGCAGTTTTTAGAATGGTGTCACTTTTGGGTATTTTCTGCCATGTAGACCCCTCAAAGTGACTTCAAATGTGAGGTGGTCCCTAATAAAAATGGCTTTGTAAATTTTGTTGTAAAAATGAGAAATCGCTGGTCAACTTTTAACCCTTATAACTTCCTAACAAAAAAAAATTTTGGTTCCTAAATTGTGCTGATGTAAAGTAGACATGTGGAAAATGTTATTTCTTAACTATTTTTTGTGATATATTTCTCTGTTTTAAGGGAATAAAAATTCAAAGTTTGAAAATTGCAAAATTTTAAAAATTTTTGCCATATTTGCATTTTTTTCAAAAATAAAAGCAAATTATATCGAAGAAATTTTACTTCTAACGTGAAGTACAATATGTCACGAGAAAACAATCTCAGAATCGCGAATATCCGTTGAAGCGTTCCAGAGTTATAACCTCATAAAGAGACAGTGGTCAGAATTGTAAAAATTGGCCCGGTCATTAACGTGCAAACCACCCTTGGGGTGAAGGGGTTAATTTCAATATTTGGATCTATTCTACTCTTTGCTAATTGAAAAGTTATTTGGTTTTGCTTTTTTGTACGTCAGAACAATCCACATGTGGAAGCATCTTCTGCACCCTTGGAATCCATGGAAGACATTGTAGAATTTGGTTAATACTCCAACTGGATGGTAAGCATTTACTTCACCATCTATCACATTTTCAAAGCTTTATTTGCAAACAATTTGCAATCATAATGTGTCAGAAAGCCAAGAGCTTTTACATTGAGATTGCATTTTGCATTACTACTAGTGTTGAGCGATACTGCTCGATATCTAAAAATATCGTATCGGAATGGTATCGCCGATATCACTAAATATCGTCGATATCCGATTCCGATACCGGAAGTCCCATGTAAGTCTATGGGAACAAAATATCGCAACAAAAAAAAAACTTTCTTTCGTTGTAAACACAAAATATACACAAATAGAATACATATATATATATATATATACATGTCATTGTGACATATATATATACATATATTTATAGTTTATACACTTCTACATAGTAAAATAGACTCTGATTCAATTGCCGGGTAAAGCCGTGACATACCCCATAGAAGTCGACGGGCTCGGTGCCGAGTACCCCCAAAACCTCTGGCTCTGTGCGACTCAACTTGGGCGTCACGAACAGGATTCTGTAGCTCGCTATAAGCGAGTCCTGTGTGCCTGAATTGAATTGGTTTTGTGCTTGAGAATTGCTAAAATCATCAGAGAATGTATTTGCCATTTTTCCGCCATATCTGCGTCACGACGAGGCACTGGTGAAGAAGAAGGGCGTGCTCTTCGTGGGTGTACATTAACTCAGTGGCGCGAAAACGATGGCCGACCACTCTAAATGGTACTGCAATGTAAGATCGTGCCCCACAGCTCTTCAGTTCCGCCTCCTCATCCTCCTCAGTGTGCGGAAACTAACACGAAGGTCCCGCCTCCCTACAAAAGAGGGGCCCTCTCCAGATGCTAATGACACATGTGACTTGGCAGAGATGGCTAATGGACACGAGCAGAAGTGTGAAGGGATGGAGCAGTCAGAGCTCTCCCCCCACGGAAGCGACCCGATCGCCACGGAACCACCGTTGGGCACCCGGCCTGGAAACCCTCCTACGCTGCAAGAAGCGGAGGATACCCTAAGAGGCCTGGCCCGGCACCGGGAGGTCGCCAGGATGGAAGCCAGCTGGCGTGCCCTAAAACTAAACTTGGAGCGGCGCCAATCCCTCTTACCTGAAGTGTCTGTACCGGAAGGTGAGGCACCCGTTCTAGTAGAGGAGTCCATACGGGCATCCCAGCCCTTGCAATGTGATTCGGTTGACGTTGTCGCAGTGGAGGCACCCGTTCCTGCAAAAAACTCTGCACCGGCAGCACCCCAGATCCCGCTGTCTGCCCCCGTCGCTGAGACAGAAGAAGCGACACCCGTCCCCATGGAGGAGGCCGCGCAGGCACCAGAGGTCTACCTGTCTGTACCGGAGCCCCGACTGTCATCTGTTCCAGAGCCGGCTGCTTCCTCCGCAGGTGAGCGCCGCCAGGACTGGGGGTGCCAGGAGAGCTGCCGCAAACCGGACATTGTAAGCTGCAGTTTGATGGTGGAGACATGGAGATGCTGGTGGAGGAGAATTACAACCGGCGTCAGGAGGAAGAGTGGAGATGTTGGGAGCGGGAAGCAGAGCGACAAAGGGAGCAGCGAGAATCCCAAAAGCTTCGGCAACGTCACCTGGAGAAGGACCGGGCAGATAAGGTCCGGATGAGAAAAGATAAAGGAACCCTGTGGGAGCCGCGGCGTAAGGGTGCAGTACGGAGCTTTAAATTGAAAGGTGGTTGGGGCTTCTTCCAGGAGCCTGGACTTTATTTAGAAGTCTTTGTGACCCGGCGAGACGTGGAGACTCACCTCCCAGAAGGACACCCGGGGATGGCCCTGTTGCCAGGAGACTTGGTGACTTACACCCGACACTGGGGTTACAATGGATGGTACGCCCTAAATGTTACCAGGTGCGACCCCTACTCCCCAGAGTGTCAGGAACCTGTGAGACCCTCGGAGCCTTCAGCCTCCCACATCCAGGCCTCTGCACAAGTGCCCACCCCACGCCGTAAATCTCCCCAGCCTCCCTCAGTGGTCTCCTCAGCAGCCCCAGCTATGGACATGATAACTATAGCTGGCCCGTACCCGGCGCCTGTTAGGCCCCCTGGGGTTCGTTCAGTCCGGAACATAGGGTTCCAGACCCGGAGGGAGATGAAAGAGGTGGCCACACAGACACAGATAGCGGGTCACGACTTGACTGTACAGGCCACACGACGTCATCAGGTCCTGGTGGTCCTTGGTGTCTCGGATGTTTGGCAAGCATCAGAAGAGTACCAGGTGGTACCTGGAACACCCCTGCCAAAGAATTATAAATAACCCGGACAGGGTCCCTGTATGTAAATAGTTAAATTGTTGATGTACCCGGACAGGTGAATGTTCATAAAAAATTTTTTTAATTTAATAAAAAACACAACACAGTTTTCATTACTTTTATTACAGTCTCATCCTGCGACGCCATCGATCTCCTGTAAAAAAATGAAAAAAAACCAGCAGTATACCACCTGTCCGACGCAGTCCATAGTAACGAGTGTCCCACGACGATCCAGCTCTGCTACATCAGAATGACAGGCAGAGCCTGTCATCCCGGCGCAGCACAGCTGATTACCTGCTTCCCCGGCGGTGACGTCATCGGACTGGTTTACGGCCGGGATTACCCTGCAGTCACTGCAGTTATCGCGAAAAACTGCATGTGACCGCCAGGGAGAAGATAATGGCGGCCATCAAGCAGTCCAGGACGTGACCGCCGGAGATCTTCTGCCAATTAAGTGCCGCTGACTCCTGACAGACCCGACCGACGGACACTCACAGTGACAGTGACAAATCCGATTCCGGTATCCGATATGACGAAAATATCGGTACTCGGAATCGAAAGCCCGATACAGCTAATATCGGCCGATACCCGATATTTGCAGTATCGTATCGCTCAACACTAATTACTACAAACTATTGTGTTTCAGTTAAATAAATGTAATACCATCCTCAATCCAGACGATTTATTTTTTGCAGTCGCTGAACTATGTTATCCTCAAGCCAATTATGGTGAGAAATTTGTTTTCAACTACTTGATTGTTTCTGTGCAATACACAGAAATTTCACAATGATAAATACAGTAAAAGATCTTGTCAAAGATTTGATTTTACTGCATTGTTGTGAAATGATGTTCATACACAGAGATTAGTGTGTAAATGACTTGTGTATTGCATGGGCCATGGCATGGTTCAGGCAATTTTTAGAAGAACTGTAGGAAGATTCTACCATCCTTGACAAAGTATTGTCAGTTAAATGTTATATCTTGAGGACATTTTGGCCCTTCTATCAAAAAAGGATTCCATCAGAAGAACTTTGAAGAAGATGTGTGGCTTTTATTTATCCTTTTAGGGATAACACCATACCAAATTAAGTAGAGCAACTTTATTATTTAATTTCAATATTTGGATCTAATCTACTCTGTGCTAATTGATACATTTTTTGGCTTTGCTTTTTTTGTAGGTCAGGACAATCCAGATATGGACGCATTTTCTGCACCCTTGGTGTTAGGCATCGGGCGACGGCAGGATCTGAACCTGGATCTGAGGAGTCTGTGGTCTCGCATCCAGACCCAGCCGAGGCAGATGCTACTCAGCTTCGCCATCGATCCCAATGCCTAGCCATTACCTGAGAGGCACAAATAGCTACTCGGGTCTTTGTTCATAGTAGCCTTAAACCTAGGTTACGGAACAAGAAAAGGCTGTTTTAAGTCTAAGTCCAGAAATGCCTGCACTGAGCATGTCCGTGATGTGGTGAGCCATGATTGGTGTTTAAGGTCAGATGATCCTCTGACCTGGCATCACCTGATTGGTCACGGATGATGTCATCGGTGATGTGATTGATGAGATGACTGGGGCGGAGCTTAGCCCTTAAATAGCGCGGCGCAGTCAGATCATACTAAATTAGGCAGTGCTCATGTGTGGACGTACCAGAATCTGGGCTCCATGTGCTCTCTCTAGCTTTGCTCTCCTGGACCTTGCCAGAGTTCGCTCGGCTTATTAGCTCAGGTCCTTCAGGCAGGTTCAGCTTATGCCAGGCAGGTAGCCAATGTCGCTGTCTTGCTATGAATATAGGGTAGCTATACACCCTGAGCAGACTGTGGGGCACGTAAACTGTAGCTAACGTTGTGCAGTCCTGCTGCGAATATAGGGTAGCTATACACCCTGAGCAGACTGCGGGGCGCGTAACATGGGCATCACCTGCCAACTGTAGAATGAAGTTTGCTCAGTCTGGTCTCACACCGGCTGGCAGCATGCGGGCATCGCCACCAGCTGAATATTGAAGCTGCGCAGTCTGGTCGTACCCCGGTAGGCAGCACTCGTGCATTGCCATCAGCTGACTACTGAAGTTGCTCAGTCCGGTCGCACACTGGCTGGCAGCATGTACGCCAACTGACACCTGGCAAGTGGCTTCTGTGCTGTTAACAGGGCTACGTCTACGCCAGTCGTCAGCACTTCTTTCGTGAAGTTAACGGAGAAAGTGCAAATGCTATATCTTGCTCAATGTGAAGTTCACAGGCAAGATCCTAATATTTAGTTGTCAGTTATTACCCTCCTAATCCAAGGGTGTTTGGCAGCAGTAAATATAAACTGCGTCGCGGACCCCGGGTTCGGTTGCAATCCATTACATTATAACGTTGTTGCAACTGAGCTCATAACAGTATCTGACCACCAGGGTCTAGCCGATCATGGCTGACGACCAGCAGCTGCAGCGCTACGTTCAGCAACTAGGGGCCAGAATTAAGTCTCTCGAGCAGGCCGCTCCAGTTGCTGATCTCACTGCAGTAGCTACTCAGGTGGCCGCACAAGCAGCAAATTTCGTAAGCCCTGCTGCTGTGCAAGCTGCGGTAGCTGCTAAAGTGTCTTTACCGCATTTTGCTCTGCCGGAAAAATTTTCTGGGGATAGTAAATCCTGAAGAGGATTCATTAATCAATGCTCCATTCAGCTAGAGATGATGGAGGCATGGTTCCCCTCCGAAAGGGCTAAAGTGGGTTTCGTTATCCTATTACTTGACCGTAAGGCCTTGGAGTGGGCTACTCCTCTGTGGGAACGGAACGATCCGGTAGTGACCAATATGGGTCTCTTTCTTAGAACCCTAAAATGTGTGTTCCTCGGTCCTCAGGTCACACATGATACAGCTCTTAAGTTGTTTACTTTAGTGCAGGGTTTGACCACTGCCAGTCATTATGCCGTACAGTTCAGGACATTAGCGGCAGAACTGGATTGGTGTGAACTGTCACTAATCCCGGTATTCTGGAAGGGTTTGGCTGGGCACATAAAAGATGCTCTAGCCACCAGGGAGATTCCAACCTCTCTGAAAGAATTAATGACCCTCACCAACCGAATTGATTTATGGCATGAGGAAAGCAAGTTGGAGCTGAAGGTCTCTAAACCTTGGTTTCCGTTGGCACCGTCATTTTTTAAATCTATACCCGAATCCACGGTTCCAGACACGGAACCAGAGCCTATGGATATATCCCTAACTAAGAAATGGTTCCCTCGTCCCCGTCCTACACATCTCTTGGAGTACCCCAATACTAAGAGTTCCAAGCGGGCAGGAGAACGAAAGTGTCTAACCACTATTGGAGGAGGGGTGTTAGACTTGGAGGCTTCTTCCTCCAGACTAGCATATAATGTGATGTTACTATTCGGCACAACCACGGTTTCTGCCAAGGCGGTGGTGGACTCTGGGGCCGATGGCAATTTTTTGTCGTCGACCTTTGCCCAGAGGCACGCCATTCCTTTGGAGTTACTGTCCAGACCCATAAACATCAGGGTGGTCAACGGTGCCATGTTAGGCACACAGATCACTCACCAATCCATTCCCCTCACCATGTCGTTCCCTCAGGGTCACTGGGAGGATATATCATTCCTTATTCTCCCCAGTGGATTGGATGAGGTGTTATTGGGACTTCCTTGGCTGCGGTGTCACAATCCTCATATAAATTTGAACACAGGATTAGTTTATTCCTGGGGTGAGAGGTGTTCTGCCCAGTGTATGGTGGCATTAACCCAGAAGGTGGCCTTAGATCCTCATGTCGGTATGGATGCACTTCCAGAGCTATACTGGAGCTATGCCAATGTGTTCTCTAAAAAGGCTGCAGATACCTTGCCTGCCCACCGACCGTATGATTGTGCCATAGATCTGATCCCTGGATCAGAGCCCCCTCACAGTAGGGTCTATCCCTTGTCTGTCCCCGAGACCCAGGTTATGTCCGATTACATCAAGGAGAACCTGGCTCGGGGGTTTATCAGGAAATCAGTCTCTCCTGCTGGAGCGGGGTTCTTCTTCGTCCAGAAGAAAGGAGGTGACCTGCGTCCATGTATTGATTACAGGGGATTAAACGCAATCACCAAAAAAAACAAATATCCCCTGCCCCTGATTTCTGAATTGTTCGACAGGCTTCGAGGGGCTAAAATTTTCACAAAGTTAGACCTGCGTGGGGCCTATAACCTCATACGAATCCGTGAGGGTGACGAGTGGAAGATGGCCTTTAATACTCGTGATGGCCACTACGAGTACCTCGTCATGCCCTTTGGGTTATGCAATGCTCCCTCCGTCTTTCAGGATTTCTTCAACAATATCTTTCGTGATGTGCTACTGTCCTCCATAGTAGTATATCTTGACGATATCCTGACCTTCTCCCCGGACACAGAGAGGATGTTCGCAGAATTTTTGAACGTCTGCGTGCAAACTCTCTGTATTGCAAGCTGGAGAAATGCCAGTTCGAACAAGAGTCATTACCATTCTTGGGGTACATTGTGTCCAGTAAGGGCTTGGCCATGCATCCCCAAAAATTGGTAGCCGTACAGAATTGGCAAGAGCCCCATTCTCTGAAGACGGTACAGCGCTTCATGGACTTCATCAATTATTATTGGCAATTTATACCACATTTTTCTACCCTGGTGGCTCCTTTGGCCGCACTAACCAAGAAAGGTGCCAACCCAATGAACTGGTCTAAAGAGACATCTGAGGCTTTCTGGGAGATTAAGACTTATTTCTCAAAAGCTCGCGTCCTACATCGGCCAGATGTCAATAAGCCATTCTGTCTGGAGGTCGACGCCTCTTCTGTAGGAGCAGGTGCTGTTCTGTCCCAAAAGAATGGACAGGGTCGGAGGAGACCGTGTTTCTTCTTCTCCAAGACCAAGGCAGGCTGGGGGTGTGGCCTGAACTCTTGCAATGTGAGGAAGCAGGAGTCTGGAGCTCCCTCAAGACTTCCTTGAAAAGCGACATAAAAGTGGTCTTTGGGGTTCCACTTCATCCTGTTCCACTGTGTGATTATTGCCACTAGTCCCAGGAGCATTTTGAGACCAAAAGCAGACTTCTGGGATCAAGTAAACCGGAGTTTTCTGCCATAGAAGATAACTACATTGCTGGGAGCCTCCCTGCCCAAATGTCTGCCGTGCTGCCTTCATACAGCTAAAGCCAGGAAGAACGCTCCCCCTCCCCTCTTGAGAGTGAGTAACTATATTTGCTCTTATATAACAGAACTGAGCCCTGCTTCAATGTAAGTGCTGATATCTTTATCTAAATAAGACTTTTACATACTTTGTGTGAAGCCAGAAGCAGCTTAGATAATCATCCCTGACCAGGAAAGCACGCATGCATCAGCAAAATGGCCAATATATCCTGGTTGCTGCACTTACAGATGGTGGAGACTGGAGAGGTTCTTTTCAATACAGTCTGAATGATATCCATCTCCCTTGATAAGTTATTCAATTTGTTAGACCGAGGGGCCGCAGGTGTGCAGTACAAAACACACACCTGCTGTTGTAAAGCGTGGTGATTCGCCCCAGTGCTCCCCTTGCTCCCACTGTCGGCTTTTCTTGATTTGAGTCATTTTGCTCTGCAAGTTTGGACTCCATAACTGGCAGAGATAGGATTAAAGGGAATCTGTCACCCTAAATTGGCGGTATATTTAAATGATGGCAGTCAGGTCAGATGGGCGGTCTTTTGGGTACTTGCCTTAACTGTTGTTCACCGCTGTCTCCATTATTTCTGGGAATTGTAGTCGTTGCCCTCCATATAACGCCTCCATATCCTTTTCCCTGACTCAGGTGGGCATGAATAAATTTCTTCACAAAAAGCAAACAAAAACTGCTACATCAAAGTCCAAACCCTCAGAGCTTATGGATTCACATTCTCCTAGTAACTCTGACTCTGAAATAGAAAGTGAAATGGAAGAAAGCAGAATTGCAGGGGATTAACCAGTATCCAGATCCTTCATAAAAAGAATACTAGCTAAATCTCTAGAACCGGTGGTTAAAGATTTATCTGACATCAAGCAAGAAATTTCACAAATAGGCCACAGGGTGGACTCACTCAAAGCTTCTAATTCCACCATAATTCATCAAACCAATGAAGTTGTAGCGTGCTCACATAGTCAGGGTGATCATATTAACCAAATTTATTCTATTGTTGAGGACCATGAGAATAGAGAAAGAAGAAACAACCTACGGATAAAAGGCATCCCTGAAACAGTTGCGGTTGAATCATTGCCCGCTTCTCTGAGAGGAATATTTTCTAATCTACTGTCCCAAGATGACCCTACACACGGAGATAGTGAGAGCCCACAGGTCATTAAAACCACGACCTAAACCAGGAGACCTTCCACGAGACGTCATCTGCCGTTTTTTGGACTATCTCACTAAAGATTTAATTATAAGACGATCAAGGGAAGCGGAAAATATTTTATTCAAAGATTCTTCAATATTGATTTTCCAAGACCTAGCGGCATCGACGTTAAACAAGAGACGTATATTGAAACTTTTTACGGAAGCCTTGCGTCGCAACCAATGCCAATATTGTTGGTTATACCCATTTGGCATCGAAATAACTTCCAAAGATAAGCGTATCCAGGCCAGGACCTCGGCAGAGATTCAGGAGGCATGTAAAGAGCTGGGTATCTCTCTGGAGAATTTCCTAGATCTGGAGGCGTATCATTCATAACCTTCCTTGCAACCTCTGACTCGACCTGCGCCTTGAAACTTGGTCCAATCGAAACCGACGCAAAGCAGCAAAGCTTCAATCTGCACTTCCAGATGAAGAGACCGGATGATACACTGGACTGGGGCCGGGAGACGTCTGGGCCACAGTTTTGTTTTTTCTCTTCTTTCCAGGCCATGCTGGTCAGTAATGGCGGGACTGCCTAGACTCCGTCATATCTAACTGCTTTGTTTACCTGTGTTTAATGTTGTTTTTTTTTTTCAGGAAGGAATGCAAAATTGCATCATCAGCTGTTTGCCTTTGACAGTTACCAATGACTTTACCCGTGAGTTGAGTATAGCTTATACTTATAAACTGTTACCCCCTCTCCCAGGGGGCTTGCCCGATCCATCTTGTCTTTCCCCTATCCCTGGGTGAGTGAATGGGCATGGCCTGTTGGGAAAGGATCAGATTGCCTATCCACGGGACCCGTGATACTGGCACCATTGCACTTACTCCCCCCCTTATTGCTGTTAATTGTTTATATTATTATGGTTTTTGTTAATGTTCGACGCACCAGCTTTGACTGGTGTACCACCCTTGTTATGATAGTTCTAACATCCCAATTCTGCAAGTGTTCTTTGACACCATCCCTCCCCTTACCTCCTTGGTCCGGCTTGATAACATTGCAAATTAACCCCTTCAAGACCCAGCCTATTTTGACCTCAAAGACCTTGCCATTTTTTGCAATTCTGACCAGTGTCCCTTTATGAGGTAATAACTCAGGAACGCTTCAACGGATCCTAGCGATTCTGAGATTGTTTTTTCGTGACATATTGGGCTTCATGTTAGTGGTAAATTTAGGTCGATAATTTTTGCGTTTATTTGTGAAAAAAATGGAAATTTGGCGAAAATTCTGAAAATTTTGTAATTTTCAAATTTTTAATTTTTATTCTGTTGAACCAGAGAGTTATGTGGCACAAAATAGTTAATAAATAACATTTCCCACATGTCTACTTTACATCAGCACAATTTTGGGAACAACATTTTTTTTTGTTAGGAAGTTATAAGGGTTAAAAGTTGACCAGCGATTTCTCATTTTTACAGCAAAATTTACAAAACCATTTTTTTTAGGGACCACCTCACATTTGAAGTCACTTTGAGGGGTCTATATGGCAGAAAATACCCAAAAGTGACACCTTTATAAAAACTGCACCCCTCAAGCTACTCAAAACTACATTCAAGAAGATTATTAACCCTTTAGGTGCGACACAGGAACTAAAGCAACGTGGAAGGAAAAAATAGACATTTTAATTTTTCCAACAAAAATTTCTTTTAGCATCAATTTTTTCATTTTTACATGGGCATCAGGATAAAATGGATCCTAAAATTTGTTGGGCAATTTCTCCTGAGTACACAGATACCTCATATGTGGTCATAAACCACTGTATGGGCGCACGGCAGGGCTCAGAAGGGAAGGAGCGCCATTTGACTTTTTGAATGGAAAATATGCTGGAATATTTAGCGGTTGCCATGTCGCATTTGGAGAGTTCCTGTGTGCCTAAACATTGGAGCTCCCCACAAGTGACCCCATTTTGGAAACTATACCCCCTAAGGAACTTATCTAGATGCATAGTGATCACTTTGAACCCCAGGTGCTTCACAAATTGATCTGTAAAAAAAAGAAAGTACTTTTTTTTCACAAAAATTTTCTTTTAGCCTCAGTTTTTTCATTTTCACATGGGCAACAGTATAAATTGGATCCTAAAATTTGTTGGGCAATTTCTCCTGAGTACACAGATACCTCATATGTGGTCATAAACCACTGTTTGGGCGCACGGCAGGGCTCAGAAGGGAAGGAGCGCCATTTGACTTTTTGAATGGAAAATATGCTGGAATATTTAGCGGTTGCCATGTCGCATTTGGAGAGTCCCTGTGTGCCTAAACATTGGAGCTCCCCCACAAGTGACCACATTTTGGAAACTAGACCCCCTAAGGAACTTATCTAGATGCATAGTGAGCACTTTGAACCCCCAGGTGCTTCACAAATTGATCCGTAAAAAAAAGAAAGTACTTTTTTTTCACAAAAATTTTCTTTTAGCCTCAGTTTTTTTCATTTTCACATGGGCAACAGTATAAATTGGATCCTAAAATTTGTTGGGCAATTTCTCCTGAGTACACAGATACCTCATATGTGGTCATAAACCACTGCTTTGGCGCACGGCAGGGCTCAGAAGGGAAGGAGCGCCATTTGACTTTTTGAATAGAAAATATGCTGGAATATTTAGCGGTTGCCATGTCGCATTTGGAGAGTCCCTGTGTGCCTAAACATTGGAGCTCCCCCACAAGTGACCCCATTTTGGAAACTAGACCCCCTAAGGAACTTATCTAGATGCATAGTGAGCACTTTGAACTCTCAGGTGCTTCACAAATTGATCCGTAAATAAAAGAAAGTACTTTTTTTTCACAAAAATTTTCTTTTAGCCTCAGTTATTTTCATTTTCACATGGGCAACAGTATAAATTGGATCCTAAAATTTGTTGGGCAATTTCTCCTGAGTACACCGATACCTCATATGTGGTCATAAACCACTGTTTGGGCGCACGGCAGGGCTCAGAAGGGAAGGAGCGCCATTTGACTTTTTGAATGGAAAATATGCTGGAATATTTAGCGGTTGCTATGTCGCATTTGGAGAGTCCCTGTGTGCCTAAACATTGGAGCTCCCCCACAAGTGACCCCATTTTGGAAACTAGACCCCCTAAGGAACTTATCTAGATGCATAGTGAGCACTTTGAACCCCCAGGTTCTTCACAAATTGATCCGTAAAAAAAAGAAAGTACTTTTTTTTCACAAAAATTTTCTTTTAGCCTCAGTTTTTTTCATTTTCACATGGGCAGCAGTATAAATTGGATCCTAAAATTTGTTGGGCAATTTCTCCTGAGTACACAGATACCTCATATGTGGTCATAAACCACTGTTTGGGCGCACGGCAGGGCTCAGAAGGGAAGGAGCGCCATTTGACTTTGTGAATAGAAAATATGCTGGAATATTTAGCGGTTGCCATGTCGCATTTGGAGAGTCCCTGTGTGCCTAAACATTGGAGCTCCCCCACAAGTGACCCCATTTTGGAAACTAGACCCCCTAAGGAACTTATCTAGATGCATAGTGAGCACTTTGAGCTCCCAGGTGCTTCACAAATTGATCCGTAAAAAAAAGAAAAGTACTTTTTTTTCACAAAAATTTTCTTTTAGCCTCAGTTTTTTTCATTTTCACATGGGCAACAGTATAAATTGGATCCTAAAATTTGTTGAGCAATTTCTCCTGAGTACACAGATACCTCATATGTGGTCATAAACCACTGTTTGGGCGCACTGCAGGGCTCAGAAGGGAAGGAGCGCCATTTGACTTTTTGAATGGAAAATATGCTGGAATATTTAGCGGTTGCCATGTCGCATTTGGAGAGTTCCTGTGTGCCTAAACATTGGAGCTCCCCCACAAGTGACCCCATTTTGGAAACTAGACGCC
Organism: Oophaga sylvatica; assembly: GCA_033576555.1. NCBI lineage: Eukaryota > Metazoa > Chordata > Amphibia > Anura > Dendrobatidae > Oophaga > Oophaga sylvatica. Next base: position 166,350 of record JARQOD010000149.1, read on the forward strand.
CTAAGGAACTTATCTAGATGCATAGTGAGCACTTTGAACCCCCAGGTGCTTCACAGAAGTTTATAACGCAGAGCCGCGAAAATAAAAAATCATTTTTTTTTCTCAAAAAATGATTTTTTAGCCCACTGTTTTTTATTTTCACAATGGTTACAGGAGAAATTGGACCCCAAAAGTTGTTGTCCAGTTTCTCCTGAGTACGCTAGTACCCCATATGTGGGGGGGAACCACTGTTTGGGCACACGTCAGGGCTCGGAAGGGATGTAGTGACGCTTTGAAATGCCGACTTGATGGAATGATCTGCGGGCATCTTGTTACGTTTGCAGAGCCCCTGATGTACCTAAACAGTAGAAACTCCCCACAAGTGACCCCATTTTGGAAACTAGACCCGGCAAAGAACTTATCTAGATGTGTGGTGAGCACTTTGAACCCCAAGGGCTACACAGAAGTTTATAACGCCCGGGCATGAAAATAAAAAAATCATATTTTTTCACAATCAGGATCTTTTAGTCCCAATTTTTTTATTTTCCCAAGGGTAACATGAGAAATTAGACCCAAAAGTTGTTGTCCAATTTGTCCTGAGTATGCTGATATCCCATATGTGGGAGAAAACTACTGTATGGGCACACGTCGGGGCTCGGATGGGAAGTAGCGACGTTTTGAAATGCTCACTTGATGGAATGGTCTTCGGGCATCATGTTACGTTTGCAGAGTCCCTGATGTGCCTAAACAGTAGAAACTCCCACAAGTGACCCCATTTTGGAAACTAGATCCCCAAGGAACTCCTATAGATGTGTGATAAGCACTTTGAATCTCCAAGTCCTTCACAGAAGTTTATAACGCAGAGCCATGAAAATATAAAATCATTTTTTTTCCACAAAAATAATTTTTAGTCCCCAATTTTTTTTCCCAATGTTAACAGGAGAAATTAGAACCCCCAAAGTTGTTGTGCAATTTTTCCCGAGTACGCTGATACCCCATATGTGGGGATAAACCACTGTTTGGGCATACGTCGGGGCTTGGAATAAAGGGAGCACTGTTTGACTTTTTGAATGCAAAATTTGCAGGAATCAATGGTGGCTCCATGTCGCGTATGGAGACCCCCTGATGTGCCTAAATAGTGGAAACCCCTCAATTCTAACTCCAACCCTAACCCCAACACACCCCTAACCCCAACCCTAACCCCTACACACACCTAACCCTAATACAAACCCTAATCATAACCCTAACCCCAACACACCCCTAACCCTAATCCCAACTCTAACCATAAACCTAACTACAAGCCTAACCCTAATTCCAACCCTAACCCTAATTCCAACCCTAACCCTAATTCCAACCCTAACCCAAATTCCAACCCTAACCGTAATTCTAACCTTAACCCTAATGCTAACCCTAACCCTAGTTCTAACCCTAAGGCTGGGTTCATATTGCGTTTTACCAGCCCGTTCAACATGTAGCGGTGACCGGCTGGTAACGGTATAGCATAACGCGATCGCGTTATGCTATACCAGCTAGCGCAGATGAATCAGCAGATAATCAGCCGCGGATCCGCAGCAAAATCCGCCTCGGATCTGCAGCAAATCAGCAGCGAAATCCGCAGCGGATCAGCAGCGAAATCAGCCGCGGATCAGCAGCGAAATCAGCCGCGGATCAGTAGCGAAATCAGCCGCGGATCAGCAGCGAAATCAGCCGCGGATCAGCAGCGAAATCAGCCGCGGATCAGTAGCGAAATCAGCCGCGGATCAGCAGCGAAATCCGCTGCGGATCCGCAGCGAATCAGCAGCAAAATCAGTCGCGGATCAGCAGCGAAATCCGCCGTGGATCAGCAGCAAAATCAGCCGCGAATCCGCAGCGAATCAGCAGCGAAATCCGCCGCGGATCAGCAGCGAAATCCGCCGCGGATCAGCAGCGAAATCAGCCGCGGATCAGCAGCGAAATCAGCCGCGGATCAGCAGCGAAATCAGCCGCGGATCAGCAGCGAAATCAGCCGCGGATCAGCAGCGAAATCCGCTGCGGATTCGCAGCGAATCAGCAGCAAAATCAGTCGGGGATCAGCAGCGAAATCCGCCGCGAATCAGCAGCGAAATCCGCCGCGGATCAGCAGCGAAATCAGCAGCGGATCAGCAGCGAAATCAGCCGCGAATCAGCAGCGAAATCAGCCGCGGATCCGCCGCGGATAAGCAGCGACATCCGCCGCGGATCAGCAGAGAAATCCGCCGCGGATCAGCAGCGAAATCCGCCGCGGATCAGCAGCGAAATCCGCCGCGGATCAGCAGCGAAATCCGCCGCGAATCCGCAGCGAAATCCGCCGCGGATCAGCAGCGATATCCGCCGTGGATCAGCAGCGAAATCAGCCGCGGATCAGCAGCGAAATCAGCCGCGGATCAGCAGCGAAATCAGCCGCGGATCCGCAGCGAATCAGCAGCAAAATCAGCCGCGGATCCGCAGCGAATCAGCAGCAAAATCAGTCGTGGATCAGCAGCGAAATCCGCCGCGGATCAGCAGCGAAATCAGCCGCGAATCAGCAGCGAAATCAGCCGCGGATCCGCCGCGGATCAGCAGCGAAATCCGCCGCGGATCAGCAGCAAAATCCGCTGTGGATTCGCAGCGAAATCAGTCGCGGATCTGCAGCGAAATCAGTCGCGGATCCGCAGCGAAATCAGTTGCGGATCCGCAGCGAAATTCGCCGCGGATCAGCAGCGAAATCCGCCGTGGATCCGCAGCGAAATCCGCTGCGGATCAGCAGCGAAATCAGCCGCGGATCAGCAGCGAAATCAGCCGCGGATCAGCAGCGAAATCCGCTGCCGATCTGCAGCGAAATCCGCCGCGGATCCGCAGCGAAATCCGCCACACGTTGCGGATTTTGCTGAGGATCCGCGGCGTATTTAGCTGCGGATCCGCGGCGGATTTCGCTGCTGATCTGCGGCGGATATCGCTGCGCATCCGCGGCTGATTTCGCTGCTGATCCGCCGCGGATCAGCAGCGAAATCCGCCGCGGATCCGCAGCAAAATACGCCGCGGATCCGCAGCAAAATCCGCAACGTGTGCACAGGGCCTAATAGGAAAAAAAAAAAAAAAAAATCTTTATTTTTTTTATTTGTCCCTACCTATGATAAAGGGGGGGTTCATTTACTTTTTTTTATTTTGATCACTGTGACAGTTTATCACAGTGATCAAAATAAATTTTTGGACACTGGGGGGCGCACTGCGCATGCGCCGGCCGGCGGGCGCACTGCGCATGCGCCCGCCATTTTCCAAGATGGCGGCGCCCATGAAGAGGGCCGGGCGGAAGCCGGGACCGATCCAGGGACATCGGTGGATCGGAGAGGTGAGTAGGGTGGTCGAAAGGTTAGGGGGGGGATCGGAAGGTGGGGGCACCGGAGCAAAGGAGGAGGGGAGCTGTTAGTGACGGCGGTGACCGATCGCTGCCATCTTTCGGTGGCGGTGGCCGATCGCCGCCGTGACTCGGTGTGGGGGGGTCAGGTCTCGGTGTCCAGCCATGGCAGATGCTATTGCAGCATCGGCCATGGCTGGATTGTAATATTTCACCAATTAAATTGGTGAAATATTACAGATTGCTCTGATTGGCTGTTTCACTTTTAACAGCCAATCAGAGCGATCGTGGCCACGGGGGGGTTAAGCCAACCCCCTGTGGTGAAGCACAAAGGGTCCTGTAACTGCGGGTCGGGTGACCTTTGAGTGACCCCGGTCTCCCGGCCCGCAGGAACGGGATCCTTTCATGACGCAGGGTATGCGTCATAGGTCGGATTGGCATCGACTTTCATGACGCATACGCTGTGTCAAAGGTCGGGAAGGGTTAAAGGTCCGCACACACACCACATTCTCTATGGAGACTAATCAAGGTAATTTTAAACTAGCAATCTTCAATACGTGGGGTTTAAACTCACCTATCCCAAGGGCACAGACATTGAATTGGTTCAGAAAAGATAACTTCAATATTCTTCTTTTACAAGAAACACATTTCCAAATCAAGAAACTTTCCTCCTTTGATAAATCCCATTATAACCAGTGGTATCATGCCACATCTCCCCAGAGAGGATCTAGGGGAGTGTCAATCGCGTTTGATAAAAATACGCCATTTCTGCTAACTGACTTATTGTCTGACACTGATGGAAGATATATTTTCATAAAAGGTCTAGCGGGAACGTTAGTTACTATCGGCAACCTATATGCTCCTAACAAGAAACAAATTAAATTGATTGCCTCCAAATTAGACCAGTTTCGTACTTTCTTAGAGGGTATCCCAATTATTGGAGGAGATCTCAATATACCTCTGGACCCCATATTGGACTCATCCACAAAGAAATGCCAGATTTTATATCAAAATATTATCAGGATAAAGAGATCTATTCATAATCTTTCATTGGTTGATGTATGGCGGCATGTACACCCTAATGACCTCGACTACACCTTTTTTTCCCACCCTCACAATTCCTACCACAGAATTGATTACATTTTTCTATCAAGGTCTCTGATACCAAATCTTTCTGAAGCAGAGATACTCCCCTCAATACACTCTGACCACTTAATAGTCTCAATACGTTTCTCAACTTCAAAACCTTACTCAGTATATCACTCATGGAGACTAAACGACTCAATCCTAACTTCAGACATTAATAAACAATGAATAAGTAGTACTTTAATTGACTTTTTCAAGAACAATACCACTACGGAGGTGAGCTTTCCTTTAGTGTGTGAGACCCATAAAGCGGTGATCAGGGGCGCAGGGCCGGCGTCAGTACCCGGCATACCCGGGCAAGTGCCGGGGCCCTAAGCAGGCGGGGGGCCTACTCGCCGTCTGGCATCCCGGCGCCCGTTAGCGGCGTCAGCACCGCCACTGGGCCCCCCCCGCTTGCTCAGGGCCCCAGCAGCAGCCGGCGCAATACTCACCTCTCTCCGTGCCTCCGCTGCCGCAGCTCCAGGCTCCAGGGGGCGTCTGCAGGACGCCGGCGCTTCCTCTCACAGCAGCGCCGCTGAATGACGTCGGACAGGTGAGATGTTTGTGTGTGTGTCTGTGTATGTGTCTCTGTGTGTATCAGTGTGTGTGTATATAGTGCGGTGCTTTGTGTGTGTGTGTGTATGTGTGTCTGCTGTTTGTGTGATGGTGGTGGGGGAGGGCAGTGATGATGATGATGGGGAGGCAATGATGATTGATGATCATGGGCAGGCATTGATGATGATGGGCAGGCAATGATCTTGATGGCGAGGCAATGATGATTATGGGCAGGCATTGATGATGATGGGCAGGCAGTAATGATGATGGGGAGGCGATGAGATTGAATGATGGGGAGGCAATGATGATGATGGGGAGGCAATGATGATGATGGGCAGGCATTGATGATGATGGGCAGGCAATGATGATTATGGGGAGGCGATGATGATGATGGGGAGGCAATGATGATGATGGGCAGGCATTGATGATGATGGTCAGGCGATGATGATGATGGGGAGGAGATGATGATAATGGGCAGGCAATGATGATGATGGGAGTCTTTCCACAGCGCCCTTTCCTGAGCCGTAACAGTGCAGAACGCAGCACAGCGCAGAGGAGAGCTCCATATTTTGTATAGAGCTTTATATGGGGACCAGTATCCAGTATGGAGCATTATATTGGGTCCAGTATTCTGTATGGAGCATTATATGGGGGATGGAGGGTGACATCCTGCATGGGGTATTATATGGGTGATGAGGGGGAGACTATGTGGTGCCCATAATATTGTATGGAGGACTGTACTGCCCAGTCTGTACTGTGCGCTGTGAGGATTTGGCGGTTTTTGAGCTATTGTACAATTTACAATAGATATCACTCATGTAATGGAAGAAGAGAAGTGTTTGGCATTGTACTATACCTATATTTCTCTGCAGTATCTGTGCATCATGAATCGTGGTCTGTGTTAAAGGGGCCCAATGAGACTCTTTCGCCCGGGGCCCATAAAAACCTGGAGCCGGCCCTGCAGGGCAAATTGATTTCCATCGCTTCACACCTCAACAAACAGCGCAAAAAGACAATACGAGACCTTTATGAAGAGATAGTGAATTTAGAAACACAACATAAAAGAACTTTGTTGCGTCAAAGTCTGGAGGCTCTGACAGCCAAACGCTTACAATTAAAAGATCTGCTGAATAAGCAGTCTGCAAAACAATATCTCAGTTGGAGAAATCGTATGTATGTTCACGGTGATAAGGCCTCCAGGCTTATGATGTCCCTAATTAAAGAAAGACAAGCCAAGACTTATATTCACTCTCTGAAAACCTCTAGAGGCAATAGAACATCAGATATTGACCAAATCTCACATGAATTCCTAAAAAATTACTCGAATCTATATAATTTACAACCAGATGAGTCTGACTCAGATAAGGAAAAAAAATGGGCGGAAATCCAGTCCTTCCTATCCAGCCTTAATCTACCCAAACTTACAATAGAACAACAAAAATCCCTTTCTAATCCTATTACTCGGGATGAGATCCGATCCACTCTGGCAAACAGCCCCGCAGGGAAAGCTCCTGGTCCTGATGGACTTCTCGTATATTATAAAACTTTTTCCGAGACCCTCGAACCTCACTTTCTCGATTTATGTAATGCAGTGGTTCGGGGCTCCCCTTTCCCCCTCAATCACTGGAGGCTCATATAACGCTAATCCACAAAGAGGGCAAAGATCCAGAACTCTGTAGCAATTACAGACCTATCTCTCTTTTGAATGTGGATCTGAAAATTTATGCCAGCATACTGGCAAAATGCATAGCAAATTACTTGCCAAATTTGATTTCTCCAGATCAAACCGGATTCATTAGGGGTAGGGAGGGCAAGGAAAATGCTTGGAGAGTCCTTCATTTAATGCAATATTCTAGCCTTCATAAGACGCCTCTTGTGCTTCTTGGCACTGATGCAGAGAAGGCATTTGACAGAGTGGATTGGATCTTCCTATGGGAAACCCTCAATAGTTTTAATTTTCCTTCCCTACTAATAGCGGCCATAATACAAATGTACTCTCACCCATTGGCTAAAACTAAATTTAACAATACCCTCACCAAGTCTTTTACGATTCATAATGGTACAAGACAGGGGTGCCCTCTGTCGCCACTGTTATTTATAGTGGCGATGGAACCCCTAATCAAGGCTATCAATATGTGCAAAGATATAGAGGGTGTGAGAGTTCAGGGAATAACTCATAAAACCATGGCCTTCGCTGACGATATATTAATCACTATGACTTGTCCTCACAAAGGTATACCGGCTCTCATGCGAATCCTGGAGAGATATGGCCGGGTAATTATATAAAATACCTTGGTATCAAAATTAGCCTGTCCTATAAGGATCTATTTAACCTAAATTATAAACCACTACTCACTTTAGTAACAGATCAAACTAAAAAGTGGAAGGCCCCCTATCTCTCTTGGATGGGAAGAAAAAATTTAATCAAAAGCATTCTTCTACCTAAATTAATTTACCTATTTCAAATGCTACCTATAGAACTACCCAGGACGTTCTTGACCCAGGTTAATTGTTCTTTCTTTAAATATATATGGAATAAGCACAGATCAAGACTTAACTCCCACACACTTTCTTTGCCTAGGAGGAAAGGTGGCATGGGAGCCCCCAACATCCATACTTATTATTTAGCTGCTGTCCTATCTAGGGTGGTGGAGTGGGTCAGGAAGACTGGAGAGAAACCCTGGCTTACTTTGGAAGAACAGATGTCCCCGATTCAACTACGCTCTATTTTCTTTCCCCTGTAGAGTCACTTAAATTTATCTTTCCAAAACTCCTTACAAGGACGGCGGTCAAATGTTGGAAGTCTGTGGCCCCTTATCTATCCCCGTCTCCCTCATCACTAACTAGGGTATCAGACATCATGACTAGAGATGAGCGGTGTTCGAAGCGAACTGTTCGCCAATCTCAAATGCGAGCTGTTTTGGGGGGTGTTCGATTTGGAAAAAATCCGGCTGTTCGAGGTTATGTTCGATAACTGTTTGTGCACCAAAATCATCACTGGATTTTTGTCGCAGTTATGCTGAGAATCACTGTTAATACATATTTTGAGTGTCCAGCGTGGCGGGGGGAGGGACATGGCATGGATCTCTGCAGAGATAATAAAGATCTCCATTTTCTTTTCTCTTTCCCGCATTTCCAGTGGGCGGTGCAGTCTGTCAGCCTATCAGCAGCGCACACACGGAGCGAGGTGCTTTTTTTTCACACAAGCAAGGGCATGTGTCATTGGCTGTGTATGTCACATGTCGTTGCCCTATAAGACCCAGCCATTTCCCCCCTCGCCACCATTTTCTCAGTGCTGCAGCTCAGTGTTAGACGGCACTGCTGCTGTTAGCGCTATATTGTGTGTGTTTTGTGCAACTGCGACTTGCAAGTGAAATCGCTGAGAAATAGAGAGGAATGTTTAGGGAGTAGGGACTAGTTCGTAATTGCAGCCCTTTTGAGGGCTACGTTACATCAGTTCCTAGCAGTTTTAGCAGGCAGGTCTGTGCTCACTCTTAAATAGACAGATAGGTCAACTTGGGACAGTGACTATTTGTAATTGCAGCCCTTTTCAGGGCTAGGTTACAGCAGTTGCTATCACTTTTTGTCAGCTACACCAGCGTTCAAATCACTCCTAATTATTCGCTGCATCTATCCTGTTCAATAATTGTGTGCATAGTAGCAGTCTGTGGTACTCATTCTATTAGGCCATCTATACAAAGCTCCACCAGCCTTAAAAAAAAACAAAAAATTCTATCTGCATGTTGCCTGGACAATAATTTTGGGCATAGCAGCAGTGTGTGCTACTCATTCTATTAGGCCATCTATACAAAGCTCCACCAGGATTCTAAAAAAAAAAGAATTTCTATCTGCATCTTGCCTGGACAATAATTTTGGGCATAGTAGCAGTCTGTGGTACTCATTCTATTAGGCCTCTATACAAAGCTCCACCAGCCTTAAAAAAAAACAAAAAATTCTATCTGCATGTTGCCTGGACAATAATTTTGGGCATAGCAGCAGTGTGTGCTACTCATTCTATTAGGCCATCTATACAAAGCTCCACCAGGATTCTAAAAAAAAAAGAATTTCTATCTGCATCTTGCCTGGACAATAATTTTGGGCATAGTAGCAGTCTGTGGTACTCATTCTATTAGGCCATCTATACAAAGCTCCAGCAGCATTGATATACTTATAATTTTTTGCTGCCTCTTACCTGTAGAATAATTTTGGGCATAGTAGCAGTCTGTGGTACTCATTGTATTAGGCCATCTATACAAAGCTCCAGCAGCATTGATATACTCATAATTGTTTGCTGCATCTTGCCTGTAGAATAATTGTGGGCATAGTAGTAGTCTGTGGTACTCATTGTATTAGGCCATCTATACAAAGCTCCACCAGCTGTTAGGGTCTGCGGAACGCACCAAATATAAGATGTGGAGAGGTGCGTTCGCAGCCCGGGGTCCACCGTGCAGGCGGAGCCTGCTGCTAGTAAAATGGCGTAAGAAGCAAACTCTGTTATCCCGCAGAGTCGCCAACATAAACGCCGTAACGCGCTGTGGCAATAAGTGCGAACTCTGTTACTCCACAGAGCCGCTAGAAGGAGAGCCGCAGCGCTATATGGCGATGTGTGCGAACTCACTAAACACAACTGAGTCGCAAAGAAAACACGCTAGGGCGCTGTCTAGCGTTGAAAGCGAACCCTGTTACGTCACAGGGCCGCTGAGAAAAAGTGCTGTGTCCTGTCAGGCTCTCAGGTACACAGTTAAGTGCTAAGCGTACATAAAGCGTGATCATGTGCTAATGTCCTCGCGGGAGTCACCCGCAATCTATGGCGTCTGAACGCCAGACCCTGAATACAGCAATCAAAACTCCTCACCGGTTATGCCGGTAATCTAGGGCATCTAGGACGCCGACCCTGACCAGCTAGCACACCAAACTCCTCACCGATTAAGTCGGTATTCTAGTGGCTTATTTCAGCCGGGTCCCTAACCACACACACACATGACCACACTGGCGCATAGCATACAATGGTTGATATTAGCGCATGGCGGCCCAGCCATGCTACCCTTTTATAGTAACAGCTACAGGACCTGCCAGAAACAAGGACCAATGAAGCTTTTTCCAGAACAACAGTAGTCACAGGACCTTCCTGGCAGACTAATAGGAGCTGCTGCAGTACCTGAGCATGTGACCCCTGATCTCCAATGAGAGATCTCACTCTGGGCATGCTCAGAAGGGAAAACGCAGGACTTTGTCCCAAAGACGTCTGCTCCAGCACTGGCTATAATAGCAGATCCAGGAAAGGCAGCAGCAAGTCACTGCACAGTACTGGAGTGGGCAAGACGCTTGGACCGACGTCTCTGCAGAGCAGGCTCCACTGCGGCCGGAGATGAATGGGAGACCGCAGCGGGGCTGGTTCGAGACTCCCCTTGTGCAGCAGCGGGAACTCGAACCCTAACATTACCCCCCCTCCTAGGGCCCCCCCTTCTTTGGGCCTCGCTGCGCTCAAAGGCAGCGATGAGCTGCGGAGCGTGAACATGCTCGGCAGGCTCCCAGGACCTATCCTCAGGCCCATAACCCCTCCAATCCACCAAATAAAATTTTTTGCCTCGTACCACCTTGTACCCAACAATGGCGTTCACCTCATGATCATCGGTAGATGAACCCGACGTCCCGGTAGATGACTCGGAAAACCGGGAAATGGCCATGGGTTTCAGGAGGTACACGTGAAAGGTGTCAGTGATACCAAGGCGAGGCGGAAGGGCTAGGCGGTAAACCACCGGGTTCACCTGCTCAAGAACTTTAAAGGGGCCCAAAAAGCGAGGTGCCAACTTGGTGGACTCTACACGTAGCCTGATGTTTCGGGCAGAAAGCCACACTAGGTCACCCGGAGCAAATGTAGGAGCGGGGCGCCGATGGGCATCGGCTGAAGACCTCATCCTCTCTTTGGAGGCCTGAATGGCATCCTGTGTGCGGTCCCAAATGTCCCGTGCCTCCACAGCCCAGTCTGCCACCCTGGAATCGGCGGAAGACACGGGCATGGGCACTGGTACCCGCGGATGCTGACCGTAGTTCAGGAGGAATGGGGTCTGTCCGGTGGAGTCAGCCACAGCATTATTTAGAGCGAACTCAGCCCACGGTAGCAAGGATGCCCAGTCATCCTGCCTGGCAGAGACAAAATGTCGCAAGTATGTGACCAAGGTCTGGTTGGCCCTCTCTACCAACCCATTCGTCTCGGGATGGTATGCAGAGGAGAGATTCAACTCAATGCTGAGTAAACGACACAGCTCTCTCCAGAACCAAGACGCAAACTGGGGACCTCGATCACTGACAATTTTGTCTGGCATACCGTGAAGGCGGAAAATATGCCTAATGAATAATGCTGCCAAGGCCCGTGCAGACGGTAACCGTGGTAATGGCACTAAGTGCACCATTTTGGAGAAGTGGTCGGTTATCACCCAGATGATGGTGCAGCCCCGAGACTTGGGTAAGCCCACCACAAAATCCATCCCGACCATCTCCCAAGGCCTGTCTGCCACCGGTAAAGGGAAAAGTAACCCAGCTGGCCGTTGTCGAGGGGACTTATTCTTGGCGCAGGAGACGCACGCCTGAACGTATTCCCTGACGTCACGGGCCATCTACGGCCACCAGTATGTTCTCGCCAGCAACTCAGAAGTCCTTTTTGTCCCAAAATGTCCACCCACCCTGGACGAATGTGCCCAAGAGAGTACTTCCGGTCGCAAATTGATGGGCACAAAAGTCTTGCCCGGAGGCACAGACTCAAGCGAAACCGGAGCCACCGTTCTTAGGCTTTCTGTGGGGACAATAAGCCGAGGCTCCTCCTCCACCTCCTCAGAGGACACCACGGAGCGGGATAGAGCGTCTGCGCGAATGTTCTTCTCACCGGAGAGGAAATGGAGGGTGAAATGGAACCGGGAGAAAAACAAGGACCATCTGGCCTGACGGGAATTTAGCCGCTGGGCTGTCTGCAAATACACCAAGTTCTTGTGGTCCGTGAATACTTGGAAGGGGAAGCGAGCCCACTCCAGAAGATGTCTCCACTCGGAGAAGGCCAACTTCATAGCCAGTAACTCCCTGTCCCCGATGGAATAATTCCTCTCTGCTGGTGTAAAGGTCTTGGAAAAGAAGAAGCAGGGATGCTTCCGACCCTGGGCATCCTTTTGAAAGAGGACTGCTCCAGCACCAACAGAAGAGGCATCCACCTCTAAGATAAACGGTTTATCGACATCGGGGCGATGTAAGATGGGAGCACTGGCGAAATGCGACTTGATGGAGGAGAACGCCTTAGTGACCTCCTCTGACCATAACTTGGGATTAGCTCCCTTCTTGGTGAGGGCTACCAAGGGAGCTACCAAAGTAGAGAAGTGGGGAATGAATTGGCGATAGTAGTTAATGAACCCCATAAAGCGCTGCACCGCCTTAAGGGAGTGGGGTTCTTGCCAATCCATCACAGCCTGTAGTTTGGTAGGATCCATAGCCAATCCCTGGGTGGAGATGATATAGCCCAGGAAAGGTAGAGACTCCTGCTCAAACATGCACTTCTCCAACTTCGCATATAGGGAATTTGCTCGCAAGAGGTCGAAGACCTTGCAGACATCTCTCCGGTGGGAGGCCATATCTGGAGAAAAGATGAGAATGTCATCCAGATAGACTACCACCGAGGTGGTCAACATATCCCGGAAGATGTCATTCACAAAGTCTTGGAAGACAGCTGGGGCGTTACAGAGCCCAAAGGGCATTACCAGATATTCATAATGCCCATCCCTGGTGTTAAATGCCGTCTTCCATTCGTCCCCCTCACGGATGCGAATCAGGTTATACGCACCCCGCAGGTCTAACTTAGTAAATACCCTTGCTCCCCGAAGCCTGTCAAAGAGCTCAGAGATTAGCGGCAAAGGATATTTATTTTTCACGGTGATGGCGTTGAGACCCCTATAATCAATGCACGGACGTAATTCTCCATTCTTCTTCTGCACAAAGAAGAACCCCGCTCCCGCTGGTGACACCGACTTCCTAATGAATCCCCTTGCCAAGTTCTCCTGAATATATTGGGACATGGCCTCTGTCTCAGGAAGAGAGAGGGGATAAACCCTTCCTCTAGGAGGCTCAGCTCCAGGCAAGAGGTCGATAGGACAGTCATAGGGGCGATGAGGCGGAAGAGTCTCCGCAGCCTTCTTCGAGAAAACGTCGGCATAAGACCAATAGACCTTGGGAAGAGGAGAGAGGTCTATGGGTATCTCAGTGGTGTTGACCTGCACGCTGTCCCTAATGCATCTGCCTTTACATAAATTACCCCAACCCAGAATTCTCCCTGAAGACCACTCAATATGGGGAGAGTGGTGGCGGAGCCAGGGTAATCCCAACAAAACCTCATCTATACCCTCAGGGAGGATAAAAAATTATATATTCTCCTGATGGGAAGGAGACATAGACAAGGTGAGTGGGACAGACTGATGGGTGATTTGTGAGGACAGAATTGCTCCGTTCAACACCCGTACCGATACTGGTTCAGCCAACAACACCAAAGGCATGGTGTGGCGAGAAGCAAAGGAGGATGACATAAAATTCCCCTCTGCCCCAGAATCCACACACAGCTTGACTTGTAGGTTGGTAGAAACGTGGGTAATTATCCCCTTGAGGAGCACTTTAGGGGCAAAACTCATGGCGTCCAGTGACCCTGTTCCTACGGTTACTGGGCGCGACCATTTATTCAGCCGCTGTGGACATCGGTTGGCAAAATGTCCCTGCTGCTGGCAAATATAACAAATCGGGGATGGACGAGTGACCCGAGATTTAGATCCTGCAGGAGCAACCTCCTGAAGGTCGGGCGCCTGAACGGGTGACTCCAGAGGGGTGGTGAAGGTTGGAGCCAACCAAACCCTCTGCCTACACTGGGCACGTTCCAGCCTCCGCTCGTGGAAACGGAGGTCGACGCGGGTGGAAATAGCGATAAGCTTCTCCAGTGTGGCAGGAATCTCTCTGGTAGCCAAGGCGTCTTTCACATGACCCGCCAGTCCTCTCCAGAACACGGGAATGAGGACTTTATCTGGCCACTCTAATTCCGAGGACAGAGTCCGAAATTGGACAGCAAACTGGCTGACCAAAGCCGAACCCTGGGTACTTGCCAGCAGTTTGAGCGCCGTATCGTGGGTGATCTGAGGTCCTAGAAAAACCTTTTTCAGAGCCTCCAGAAAACGAGAAGCACTCCGCACCACACGGTCGTCGCGCTCCCACAGCGGCGTTGCCCACTCCAACGCTCTGCCCGACAGAAGAGCTATCACAAAGCCCACTTGTGCCGATCCGTGGGGAAACGTGCAGCCAGAAGCTCGAGGTGTATGGAGCACTGACTAACGAATCCCTGACATTGCTTGCTGTCTCCAGCAAACTTGTCTGGAAGCGGGAGGTGGGACAATGTAGGGACAGAGATGGCAGAGGACAAACTGTCTGCAGCTACGCTAGCAGCCTGAACAGCGACTGCGGTAACATCCACAGCTGAGGTTGTGAGCTCAAGAGCCGCCAACCTACCCTCCAGCTGCTGGATGTACAGCTGTAAACGCTGTTCATCCGCCATTTTACTAGCCAGACCCTGGCTCTAATATTATGTTAGGGTCTGCGGAACGCACCAAATATAAGATGTGGAGAGGTGCGTTCGCAGCCCGGGGTCCACCGTGTAGGCGGAGCCTGCTGCTAGTAAAATGGCGTAAGAAGCAAACTCTGTTATCCCGCAGAGTCGCCAACATAAACGCCGTAACGCGCTGTGGCAATAAGTGCGAATTCTGTTACTCCACAGAGCCGCTAGAAGGAGAGCCGCAGCGCTATATGGCGATGTGTGCGAACTCACTAAACACAACTGAGTCGCAAAGAAAACACGCTAGGGCGCTGTCTAGCGTTGAAAGCGAACCCTGTTACGTCACAGGGCCGCTGAGAAAAAGTGCTGTGTCCTGTCAGGCTCTCAGGTACACAGTTAAGTGCTAAGTAGAGTTGAGCGATACTTTCCGATATCCTAAAGTATCGGAATCGGAATGGTATCGCCGATATCACTAAAATATCGGCGATACCCGATACCGATACCGGAAGTCCCATGTAAGTCTATGGGAACAAAATATCGAAATTAAAAAAAAACCATTCTTGCCTTGTTGGTTAATTGTACATGAAGGAAAACAAGAAAGAGTAATGTAGAATGTATTGGGGAAGGTTGAGGAGACATTAAAGGCATAGATGTTTAACCCAATCAAATGGAATAGCATAAATATTTTTTTTTTTAAAGATGTTCGGATTGACGAAGAAATTGACAATGTTAACGTTTTTTTATTTTGGCAAATATGTATATTACACAACTTCCATGCTCTTCATCTTCACCTTTTTAACTTTTCACACACTTTCTCCTTCATAATCTTCTGCAGCATCATCTTTTTCATCAAATTATTCTTCATCTTCACCTTCTTTATCTTCTTCTTAAACTTCTTGCTATTCATCTTTGTTAACATTACTCATATTCTTCTTATTAAACTATTATTCTTATTCATATTCTGCTTCATCTTCTTCATCATATTCTTATTTGTGACAGAGAATCCTGTACTTGTAATCTGTCAAAGTATGAATTTTTCATCCTTCCGTTCTTGCTGTCACAAAAGATTTAAATTACAACAGTATTTGTCCGTGTTCAGTTTAGCCTGCAGCAGCAGGCATTTTCCAGGGGCACCACGAGGAGGAACGGACTCACCCCCATACACTGCTTAGTCTTCTTCTGCTTAGAATTTAGAGTATATATTTTGCTCTTCATTTTGGTCTTATACTTCATGTTCTTCTGCTTTTAGATCTTCTGCTTATTGTTCTTGTGTCTCTTGTTCCGTATCTTGTATTTGTAGCACAATCTTGTACCAGCTGATGTTACTGGGACACGGTTACTAAGCAGGAGGTACCTGTGCTCCAAAGCACTACCAAGGACCAGCAGACGTTGCTGGAACTCGGATACCGAGATGGAGGCACCTAGGCCAAAGGCACTGCGGAGAACCAGTTGACGGTACTGGAACCCGGACGGGTAGCAGAAGGTACAAGAGCCAATGCAAGTAACGAGGACCAGCTGACTGTGCTGGAACCCGGAGGGGCAGCAGAAGGAAAAGAGCCAATGGCACAACCGAGGACCAGCTGACGTTACTGGGACACGGTTACTAAGCAGGAGGTACCTGTGCTCCAAAGCACTACCAAGGACCAGCAGACGTAGCTGGAACTCGGATACCGAGATGGAGGCACCTAGGCCAAAGGCACTGCGGAGAACCAGTTGACGGTACTGGAACCCGGACGGGTAGCAGAAGGTACAAGAGCCAATGCAAGTAACGAGGACCAGCTGACTGTGCTGGAACCCGGAGGGGCAGCAGAAGGAAAAGAGCCAATGGCACAACCGAGGACCAGCTGACGTTACTGAACCCCAGTAACACAGGAGCAAGTGTTGACTGTGCTAACAGCACTTCCGAGCAACAACTGGCGGTGTTGGAGCCCAGGGTCAAGGAGGATGTTTAAATACTAGATCAAGTAATTTCCTTGTTACCTGTCAATTTTAAATGTCTATACTTCAAACAAGAGAAAGATAACCTTTACTACCATAAGATGATGATTTCATTTAAACTAATATCTAGATAAATAAAGAATTGACAAACATAAACACATACATTAACATGTTGAACAGCAATGCAAACCACAAAATAAATTAGTTAAGGAATCTGCTATACGGTTGTACATAAAAGCATACAAGTACATATCTGAATCCATTAATGATGGATAAGTAACAGTATGTACACCATTTTTATTGTATAGACAATGAATGTCTGACTTCAAAACATCATCAGCATTACAAGTTATCTGTGATATTACTAAAATGTTCCATTTGCTGAATAATGTCACTAAATATTTTATACAAAATTATACAATTTCCATCATGTAATACTCATAATATGTGGCAATAATCATTTTTATTAACAAACATAACCTTTAAAAAGTGCATAGTGCATAGTGAAAATTGCTATTTATGGCTGACTGTCGACTTGGAAGCATGACAACAGATAGATAAGGTATATATAGATGAAAAAAAAAGAAGGAAGCCAGCGCAGCACGTAATTAGCATGGAATAATTTAAGTGCATCTGCACATAATTCTAACTGTTTTTTAAAATTGAGACATTTAGCAAATAATTGATCAATTCTTTGAGCTACCCCGCCACGACAAGGCATTCTCATATGGGGCAGTACCTACTCTAAGTTTATCATATCACTGTGCCATAGCGGCCTCCTGAATAATTAAAAGCATAACTGCAAAAAACTGTAAAGCAGGACTGCATACACTGCAAGCGGTACCTTAAGCATAACTGAATCACCCCGGGTGCCAGTCAGACAGATGCAGGTAAAAGGCCGACCAGGTCCAAGAATGGACATGTCAGATCTGACCTCCACATCCGCCAAACCAGCAACCACAGATAAAGAGTGAGACAGGCACAGGCACAGGTGCACAATTATATATAGCCTGGGGCAGGGCAGGGCTGCTGTATATGTGTATAGCAGCCTAAGTCAATTATAAGAAAGAAAAAAAACAGATAAAATAGCATGCATAACACAGCGCGCACGGCAACCAGTGGTGGTTAGCCACTTACCAATACAAGGAAAAAAAAAGAAGGAAGCCAGCGCAGCACGTAATTAGCATGGAATAATTTAAGTGCATCTGCACATAATTCTAACTGTTTTTTAAAATTGAGACATTTAGCAAATAATTGATCAATTCTTTGAGCTACCCCGCCACGACAAGGCATTCTCATATGGGGCAGTACCTACTCTAAGTTTATCATATCACTGTGCCATAGCGGCCTCCTGAATAATTAAAAGCATAACTGCAAAAAACTGTAAAGCAGGACTGCATACACTGCAAGCGGTACCTTAAGCATAACTGAATCACCCCCGGGTGCCAGTCAGACAGATGCAGGTAAAAGGCCGACCAGGTCCAAGAATGGACATGTCAGATCTGACCTCCACATCCGCCAAACCAGCAACCACAGATAAAGAGTGAGACAGGCACAGGCACAGGTGCACAATTATATATAGCCTGGGGCAGGGCAGGGCTGCTGTATATGTGTATAGCAGCCTAAGTCAATTATAAGAAAGAAAAAAAACAGATAAAATAGCATGCATAACACAGCGCGCACGGCAACCAGTGGTGGTTAGCCACTTACCAATACAAGGAAAAAAAAAGAAGGAAGCCAGCGCAGCACGTAATTAGCATGGAATAATTTAAGTGCATCTGCACATAATTCTAACTGTTTTTTAAAATTGAGACATTTAGCAAATAATTGATCAATTCTTTGAGCTACCCGCCACGACAAGGCATTCTCATATGGGGCAGTACCTACTCTAAGTTTATCATATCACTGTGCCATAGCGGCCTCCTGAATAATTAAAAGCATAACTGCAAAAAACTGTAAAGCAGGACTGCATACACTGCAAGCGGTACCTTAAGCATAACTGAATCACCCCCGGGTGCCAGTCAGACAGATGCAGGTAAAAGGCCGACCAGGTCCAAGAATGGACATGTCAGATCTGACCTCCACATCCGCCAAACCAGCAACCACAGATAAAGAGTGAGACAGGCACAGGCACAGGTGCACAATTATATATAGCCTGGGGCAGGGCAGGGCTGCTGTATATGTGTATAGCAGCCTAAGTCAATTATAAGAAAGAGAAAAAACAGATAAAATAGCATGCATAACACAGCGCGCACGGCAACCAGTGGTGGTTAGCCACTTACCAATACAAGGAAAAAAAAGAAGGAAGCCAGCGCAGCACGTAATTAGCATGGAATAATTTAAGTGCATCTGCACATAATTCTAACTGTTTTTTAAAATTGAGACATTTAGCAAATAATTGATCAATTCTTTGAGCTACCCCGCCACGACAAGGCATTCTCATATGGGGCAGTACCTACTCTAAGTTTATCATATCACTGTGCCATAGCGGCCTCCTGAATAATTAAAAGCATAACTGCAAAAAACTGTAAAGCAGGACTGCATACACTGCAAGCGGTACTTAAGCATAACTGAATCATCCCCGGGTGCCAGTCAGACAGATGCAGGTAAAAGGCCGACCAGGTCCAAGAATGGACATGTCAGATCTGACCTCCACATCCGCCAAACCAGCAACCACAGATAAAGAGTGAGACAGGCACAGGCACAGGTGCACAATTATATATAGCCTGGGGCAGGGCAGGGCTGCTGTATATGTGTATAGCAGCCTAAGTCAATTATAAGAAAGAAAAAAAACAGATAAAATAGCATGCATAACACAGCGCGCACGGCAACCAGTGGTGGTTAGCCACTTACCAATACAAGGGAAAAAAAAAGAAGGAAGCCAGCGCAGCACGTAATTAGCATGGAATAATTTAAGTGCATCTGCACATAATTCTAACTGTTTTTTAAAATTGAGACATTTAGCAAATAATTGATCAATTCTTTGAGCTACCCCGCCACGACAAGGCATTCTCATATGGGGCAGTACCTACTCTAAGTTTATCATATCACTGTGCCATAGCGGCCTCCTGAATAATTAAAAGCATAACTGCAAAAAACTGTAAAGCAGGACTGCATACACTGCAAGCGGTACCTTAAGCATAACTGAATCACCCCCGGGTGCCAGTCAGACAGATGCAGGTAAAAGGCCGACCAGGTCCAAGAATGGACATGTCAGATCTGACCTCCACATCCGCCAAACCAGCAACCACAGATAAAGAGTGAGACAGGCACAGGCACAGGTGCACAATTATATATAGCCTGGGGCAGGGCAGGGCTGCTGTATATGTGTATAGCAGCCTAAGTCAATTATAAGAAAGAAAAAAAACAGATAAAATAGCATGCATAACACAGCGCGCACGGCAACCAGTGGTGGTTAGCCACTTACCAATACAAGGAAAAAAAAAGAAGGAAGCCAGCGCAGCACGTAATTAGCATGGAATAATTTAAGTGCATCTGCACATAATTCTAACTGTTTTTTAAAATTGAGACATTTAGCAAATAATTGATCAATTCTTTGAGCTACCCCGCCACGACAAGGCATTCTCATATGGGGCAGTACCTACTCTAAGTTTATCATATCACTGTGCCATAGCGGCCTCCTGAATAATTAAAAGCATAACTGCAAAAAACTGTAAAGCAGGACTGCATACACTGCAAGCGGTACCTTAAGCATAACTGAATCATCCCCGGGTGCCAGTCAGACAGATGCAGGTAAAAGGCCGACCAGGTCCAAGAATGGACATGTCAGATCTGACCTCCACATCCGCCAAACCAGCAACCACAGATAAAGAGTGAGACAGGCACAGGCACAGGTGCACAATTATATATAGCCTGGGGCAGGGCAGGGCTGCTGTATATGTGTATAGCAGCCTAAGTCAATTATAAGAAAGAAAAAAAACAGATAAAATAGCATGCATAACACAGCGCGCACGGCAACCAGTGGTGGTTAGCCACTTACCAATACAAGGGAAAAAAAAAGAAGGAAGCCAGCGCAGCACGTAATTAGCATGGAATAATTTAAGTGCATCTGCACATAATTCTAACTGTTTTTTAAAATTGAGACATTTAGCAAATAATTGATCAATTCTTTGAGCTACCCCGCCACGACAAGGCATTCTCATATGGGGCAGTACCTACTCTAAGTTTATCATATCACTGTGCCATAGCGGCCTCCTGAATAATTAAAAGCATAACTGCAAAAAACTGTAAAGCAGGACTGCATACACTGCAAGCGGTACCTTAAGCATAACTGAATCACCCCCGGGTGCCAGTCAGACAGATGCAGGTAAAAGGCCGACCAGGTCCAAGAATGGACATGTCAGATCTGACCTCCACATCCGCCAAACCAGCAACCACAGATAAAGAGTGAGACAGGCACAGGCACAGGTGCACAATTATATATAGCCTGGGGCAGGGCAGGGCTGCTGTATATGTGTATAGCAGCCTAAGTCAATTATAAGAAAGAAAAAAAACAGATAAAATAGCATGCATAACACAGCGCGCACGGCAACCAGTGGTGGTTAGCCACTTACCAATACAAGGAAAAAAAAAGAAGGAAGCCAGCGCAGCACGTAATTAGCATGGAATAATTTAAGTGCATCTGCACATAATTCTAACTGTTTTTTAAAATTGAGACATTTAGCA
Source organism: Oophaga sylvatica (assembly GCA_033576555.1). Classification (NCBI taxonomy): domain Eukaryota; kingdom Metazoa; phylum Chordata; class Amphibia; order Anura; family Dendrobatidae; genus Oophaga; species Oophaga sylvatica. The sequence goes on from JARQOD010000149.1 coordinate 187,553, forward strand.
AATAATTGATCAATTCTTTGAGCTACCCGCCACGACAAGGCATTCTCATATGGGACAGTACCTACTCTAAGTTTATCATATCACTGTGCCATAGCGGCCTCCTGAATAATTAAAAGCATAACTGCAAAAAACTGTAAAGCAGGACTGCATACACTGCAAGCGGTACCTTAAGCATAACTGAATCACCCCCGGGTGCCAGTCAGACAGATGCAGGTAAAAGGCCGACCAGGTCCAAGAATGGACATGTCAGATCTGACCTCCACATCCGCCAAACCAGCAACCACAGATAAAGAGTGAGACAGGCACAGGCACAGGTGCACAATTATATATAGCCTGGGGCAGGGCAGGGCTGCTGTATATGTGTATAGCAGCCTAAGTCAATTATAAGAAAGAAAAAAAACAGATAAAATAGCATGCATAACCCAGCGCGCACGGCAACCAGTGGTGGTTAGCCACTTACCAATACAAGGAAAAAAAAAGAAGGAAGCCAGCGCAGCACGTAATTAGCATGGAATAATTTAAGTGCATCTGCACATAATTCTAACTGTTTTTTAAAATTGAGACATTTAGCAAATAATTGATCAATTCTTTGAGCTACCCCGCCACGACAAGGCATTCTCATATGGGGCAGTACCTACTCTAAGTTTATCATATCACTGTGCCATAGCGGCCTCCTGAATAATTAAAAGCATAACTGCAAAAAACTGTAAAGCAGGACTGCATACACTGCAAGCGGTACCTTAAGCATAACTGAATCACCCCCGGGTGCCAGTCAGACAGATGCAGGTAAAAGGCCGACCAGGTCCAAGAATGGACATGTCAGATCTGACCTCCACATCCGCCAAACCAGCAACCACAGATAAAGAGTGAGACAGGCACAGGCACAGGTGCACAATTATATATAGCCTGGGGCAGGGCAGGGCTGCTGTATATGTGTATAGCAGCCTAAGTCAATTATAAGAAAGAAAAAAAACAGATAAAATAGCATGCATAACACAGCGCGCACGGCAACCAGTGGTGGTTAGCCACTTACCAATACAAGGAAAAAAAAAGAAGGAAGCCAGCGCAGCACGTAATTAGCATGGAATAATTTAAGTGCATCTGCACATAATTCTAACTGTTTTTTAAAATTGAGACATTTAGCAAATAATTGATCAATTCTTTGAGCTACCCCGCCACGACAAGGCATTCTCATATGGGGCAGTACCTACTCTAAGTTTATCATATCACTGTGCCATAGCGGCCTCCTGAATAATAAAAGCATAACTGCAAAAACTGTAAAGCAGGACTGCATACACTGCAAGCGGTACCTTAAGCATAACTGAATCACCCCGGGTGCCAGTCAGACAGATGCAGGTAAAAGGCCGACCAGGTCCAAGGATCAGGAGGCCGCTATGGCACAGTGATATGATAAACTTAGAGTAGGTACTGCCCCATATGAGAATGCCTTGTCGTGGCGGGGTAGCTCAAAGAATTGATCAATTGTTTGCTAAATGTCTCTATTTTTAAAAAAACAGTTAGAATTATGTGCAGATGCACTTAAATTATTTCATGCTGACCATGTGTTGCGCTGGCTTCCCCCCCCCCTTTTTTTCTTATATATAGATGACACTGCATAGCCACAGATGGTGAATGGCGATGTAATACTGTACCTCAATAAAGTGTGCGTCACTACTACATATTTTTTTTTATATAGCTTTATAAACAGGGTACATGGATGTATGCTTGTGCCTTTGTTTTGACGCACAGACTGCCTTCCTGCTGAGACGCATTGGGTAGTGAACAGTTGTGTGCAGTGTTCACTGCAGTCTCTGCGGAATAACCACACTTAGACCTTATAACTTTTCAGACTTTCTTTATCAATCTACCAAGATGAAGAAGGCAGGGAGTAAGGCACGTGGTCGTGGAGTTTCTTCAGGGAGAGGACGTGGGGATTCTGTGGCTGCTGCGGCCCCCAGTGACACAGCATCCACCAGTTTTCCCCGGGCCGTGAGCGTTCCTTTATGCGCACTTTTGTAGGAGCTCGGAGTACCCCCCTGCTGCGGGAAGAACAAATTGAAGCCGTTGTTGTTTGGATGTCAGCCAATGCATCGACTTCAATTGCTTCCACCTCCTCTCAGGACCACAGCACTGTTGGGCAACCATCTGTCTCTTCACCGCCTGGCAAATTGCCCAGGCAGTCAGAGAGTTCTGTACAGGAGCCAGCTGAGTGTCTGCTTCTGTTCTCAGAATCTATTGGCTTGCAAACAGGGGCCCAGCCAAGCAGCATTCTGTAATGTGAAGAGGGAGTATGCAGTGATGCGCAACAGCTGTGTCTCTCTGAATCTGAAGAGGCGGGTGAGACAGTGCCGATGGTCAGCACACCGCAGAACGCATCTGATGATGATGAGACCCAGGTGCCAGTTTCTGTTGAGCATGGTGCTGGCCAGACCACCCAACAGCAGGTGTTGGAAGAGGGTAGTGGAGATGATGAGGTCCAAGACCCAACATGGCATGAAGAACAGGAAGGTGGTGGGAGCAGCTCAGAGGAATAATAATAATATTTATTTATATAGCGCCATCATATTCCGCAGCGCTTTACAGTTTAGCAGTTTCAGAACACAAGTCATAAGTAACAACGTTAACAATACAATAATTTAAGCTAAATAAGTCGCCCCTGCTCGTGACAGCTTACAATGTACAATGAGATGGGGGAGATACAAAGTATAGGTGTTTATATACAATGGTGCATTTACAATGATGTTCCAGCCATCTTAAGGGACTGAGGGATGGAGATAGTGAATGGGCTAGAGACACACACACACTTACACAGAATACATAGAATGACTTTGATTAGTGAATGTGATAGGCCGCTCTGAACAAATGTGTTTTGAGGGAGCGCCTGAAACCATGCAAATTGTGGATAGTCCTAATTTCTTGGGGTACAGCATTCCAGAGGATTGGCGTAGAGCAGGAGAAGTCTTGGAGTCGGGAGTGGGAGGTACGTATTAGTGCAGAGGTTAGTCGAAAGTCGTTTGCAGAGCGCAGCAGTCGGTTAGGCCGATAGATAGAAATGAGGGAGGAGATGTAGGAGGGGTGCTGCACTGTGGAGAGCTTTGTGGGTGAGAACCAGTACTTTGGTTGAAAGCTGGGAGAGGCCTAGAGAAATGGTTAGTGATAGAAGGAAGATAGAGGAAGACATTGCCCCAACGGTACAAACAGGAGGGAGAGTTAGGCTGCAGACTCGGTTGCCTGTAGCCTCCAGTTTGGCACCTGTTCGGAGCAGTTGTCTTCCAAAAGTCAAAACGTGCGCTCCCAGGACTTGCACTGCGTGGTCCTTTTTTCACACACTTGCACATGATATTTGCTATGTGAAATGCAAGCTGTGTAATCAAAAATTAAAAATAGCTAAAAGTGTCAGTCACCTCAATACCACAAATATGTGGAAACATGTGCGGACAAAGCACGTAGTTGAGTTACAAAGACACACTAGAGATGTAGGCCAACCTACAGCAGCACCTACATCTTCAGGTTGTGTTGAAGCCTCTTCATCGAGCTCACACACAGCTGGTTCTGCTTCCTCACAGGATCGCCATGGAAGAACCTCGGCCACTGTTGTCCAGAGACAAACTGTTATTCCACACACAGCAGCAAGTTCCCTGTCATCCTCACACTCCCAGGCCACAAAACAGCCATCGGTAGCACAGGCATGGGATAAAAGACGGCCATACTCCGCAAACCATGCACGAGCACAGGCTCTGAATGCTGGCATTGCAAAACTCCTGTCCCTTGAAATGCTGTGATTCAGGCTGGTGGAGACAGACAGTTTCCGTAACTGAATATCATTGTCAATCCCACAATACAATGTGCCAAGCCGATTTCATTTCAGCAGGCAAGCCGTCCCTGGTCTGCAAAAGCATGTTGAGGGAAAAATTAAACATGCGCTACTAAAAGCCCTCAGTAGCAAGGTCCACCTGACCACCGATGCGTGGACCAGTACCCATTGTTATGATCTGCTACAACCAGTAAGGAAAGAAGGGAATTCTGTCCCTACAATACAACTAAGCTGAATCCCTACGATGTAACGGGGAACCTGATCCTGCGACCAGACCCGCTAAAGTCCTCATCTAGTGTGAATGAAGACCTATAGTTGCGAGGGAGTAATCCCTACAAGATCTAGGGACTGTGAGAAAAGGTGGACACCTCCTAACATAAATTGTAGCATGGATAATTAAACAGAAAAATAAATACTTTGTGATCCTAACATCAAGCAAAACTGACAGATTAAGGCACCTAAGCACCCGGCTAGCTTAACAGTAGATAATACAATGAAGTCAAGCAAAGCCAGAAGGGCGGAGCCAGACTAAATAGGAAAAAAGGTCATGTGACCAGCAAACTGAAACAAAACCTAACAAGAGGGTTCTAACACCCATGGCCAGGGACAATACCTTTCCCTCACTGCCCATTGGGTCAATGTTGTGCAGCCGGGTACTGATCTTGCGAGTGGCGCTGTACGTGTTCTGCCAACTCCAAGGATTGCAGGAATCAAGTCTGTACACATTGATTCCTCCTCCTATTCCAGTTCCTCAGAATCATCGCTGCAGGAGCCGTCACGGTCTACCTCCACATGGACCCGTGAACGTTTACCTGTTGCGACCGATATGAGCACAGCCGTGTCCAAATGTCAACAGGCCATCCTGAAATTAATTTCCATGGGGAATCTTAGCCACACAGCGCAGGAGCTCTGTAATGCCATAAAGCAGGAGAGCGACGTGTGGTTTTTGGAAGAGAATCTACAGGCAGGCTTGGTAGTGTGTGACAATGGCCGAAATCTGGTGTCAGCTCTGGGCCTTGGCAACCTCACTCACATACCATGTCTGTCATATGTGCTCAACTTGGTCGTGCAGAGTTTTTTGAGGGACTATCCGGATCTTGATGCACTGCTGCACAAGGTCCGCCTAGAGTGCGCTCACTTGCGACGTTCCAGCATGGCCAGATCGCTGATTGCAGCTCTGCAACGCAGATTTCACCTTCATGAACATCGCATCATATGTGACGTACCCACCAGGTGGAATTCCTCGTTACATATGTTGGAGCGGTTGTGTGAGCAGCAGCCAACAGTAATGGAGTATCAGCTGCATCAGGCGCAGTCAACTCGCAATTTGCGCCGTTCACACTTCACCACTACTGAGTGGGCCTCTATAATAAGAATAATAATATTATTTATTTATATAGCGCCATAATATTCCGCAGTGCTTTACAGTTTAACAGTTTCAAAACACAAGTCATAAGTAACAACGTTAACAATACAATAATTAAAGCCAAATCAGCCGCCCCTGCTGGTGAAAGCTTACAATCTACAATGAGGTGGGGGGGATACAAAGTACAGGTGTTTATATACAATGGTGTTTTTACAATGATGGTCCAGCCATTTTAAGGAAGTGAGGGATGCATGGAGATAGTGAATGGGCTACACACACAGAATTACACATAGAATGACTTTGATTAGTGAATGTGATAGGCCACTGTGAACAAATGTGTTTTGAGTGAGCGCCTGAAACCATCCAAATTGCGGATAGTCCTAATTTCTTGGGGTAGAGCATTCCAGAGGATTGGCGCAGCGCGGGTGAAGTCTTGGAGTTGGGAGTGGGAGGTACGGATTAGTGCAGAGGTTAGTCGAAGGTCGTTTGCAGAGTGCAGCAGTCGGTTAGGCCGATAAATATAAATAAGGGAGGAGATGTAGGGGGGTGCTGCGCTGTGGAGAGCTTTGTTGGTGAGAACCAGTAATTAGAATTGGATCCTATAATGAATGGGCAGCCACTGCCAGTGTAATGAGTGGCGAATAACTCTATGAAGAATATCTGCCACGTTTTGCGTGCGTTTGATGAGTCAACGCGGATGGCGAGTGCAGATGATGCACTAGTCAGCCTGACTGTCCCCCTTATCTGCCTGCTTCAAAAAACACTGCAAGCACTAAGGCATGAGGTTTTGGAAGAGGTGGAGGATGAGGAGTCACAAATTCCATCACCTTCTGGACAGTCAGCGCAACGTGGTTCCTCACAAAGGGCTGGAGGACTTTCAAAGTACCATGCTGTATCAACAATTGAACCTCCAGAGTCGCTGTCTATATTTTCATAACCATTACAAACTTTAATGTATTTACAAAGCACATAATGTACATTTTTTGTCTATCCTTTTGTAATGCTATTGTGTTTCCATAAACTGATGTTACAGAATTATGATACAAAGTTTTTAAATTTTCAGTTTTAAATTTTGTAAATTTATATGTATTTGAAGGACTTTGTGAGGAGGATGAGGAGGAGTCAATGGAGGAGGAAGACATCGCTCCAGAGGGAGGTAGACAATGCTCTAGTCAGTATGTAGACCAAGGGTGGGGTGATGCACAGCAGGCGGAGATGACGCCTCTTGCAGGGGACAACGTTTCTTGGCCAGTTGGGAGTCTGCAGCACATGGTTGATTTCATGCTGCAGTGGCTGAGAAACGACCGCCGCATCGAACACATTCACACCACGTCTGATTATTGGGTGTACACCCTCCTAGACCCTCGCTACCGGGACAACTTACAAAGCCTCATCTCACCGTTGAACCGGGAGCGTAAAATGCGGAAGTACCAAGACACACTGGTGCAATCCATAATGTTCTCCATTCCAGCCGAGAGCACTGCTGCTGCTACTGATTTACAAAGCAGCTCTGTGCGTCGAGGCAGTGGAGACAGCTCTGCAACAAGAGGGAGCACAAGCAGCGCCTCTGCACAGGGCAAGAACAGTATGTTCCAAATGTGTCGAAGTTTTGTGGCAGCGCCACCAATGTCTACACCATCCGAGACGGCTCCAGTCAGCAGGAGGCAACATTTCCGTAAGATGGTGACAGACTACATGTCTTGCCCTCTCAGTGTACTCTCAGATGGCTCTTCCCCATTCAAGTTTTGTGTCTCTAAGCTGGATACATGGCCAGAGCTTAGCCAGTATGCATTGGAGGTGCTGGCTTGATCTGCTGCCAGTGTATTATCGGAGCGCGTCTTTACTGCTGCAGGTGGTGTACTAACAGACCGTTGCATGCGACTATCCTACGATAATGTAGAACGGCTTACTTTTCTGAAAATGAACTAGGCATGGATCTCGCCTGAATTTGCCTGTCCGGTTTCAGATTAACTAACTGGTTGGCAACGTTTTCCATGTCTCCTGTTATGTTCATCTTTCTACCACCTGAGCTATACTCCCTGGGCTACAACACTGCCAGTTGCTGCTCAGAAGTGTCGTGTCCACAGACCAATACACAAGCTATAGTGATAGTGGGGTTCAGTAACGCCTGCTGTTCCCCTGCTGTGTGTCCGGCAAAAATTACTGCTACCAAGCTACACATGTTGAAAAAAACATGACATGTTAAAGTGGCTAGTGCTACACATAGATATCAGGCTACACCCTTATTTCTAAGCTGTAAACAAGTGAAACGTCAAATTTAAAACCATTCAATGATTAGTGTTGGTAACAAATCTGTAAACTAAATAATTGTGACATATTATGGCAGATATCCACATGTCTAACACAAATGCTAACACAAAAGCATACTTATGCTATAGGGTACTGATGGTGAACCTTCTCACTCCATAACTTTGACCAATCCAACTCACATCATGCCTCAAATGCTGCAATGTTGGAAGTGCATAATGTGGGTTGAACTTTGACAACAGCTGCAGTGCGAAGGTTATCCTTCTGTGTTCTTGGCTTTTAAATAAAAGCATACAAGTAAATATAATAATACATTGTTGATTAAGGGACATGATGTACACCTGTAATATTGTGCAAACAATGGATGTAGGACTATTCCTCTTCAACATTACTTATATTTGTGTCATTTGAAAAAATACATATTTTAGTTAAAAATTAAAAACCCATGTTCAGTAGCTGTGAAAGGCCCGTTTGTGTACTTCTATATTGTTTGCAACCAATGTATTGTATACGGATGGAAGCACGTCACTGTAATAGATTTGAATTATTTTAAATAGAATAAAGCAGCACCAATTTTAGAAAAATGACAAGGATGAGCCAGTGACAGACACTCAGCAGAGTACACGCAGCGGTGGTTGAAGAAGTAAATGGAGCGTGATGTGCACTCAAAAAAGTAAAAAACACAGACTGAAGTGAACACTGAAACACAACTGTCCACAATCTGTGAAAGGCTACTCCTTTGTGTACTTCTATAGTGTTTGCAACCAATGTATTGTATACGGATGGAAGCGCGTCACACTAATAGATTAGATTTATTTTAAATGGAATTTAGCAGAACCAATTGGAGATAAATGAAAAGGATGAGCCACTGAGACACGCTCAGCAGAGTACAAGCAGCAGTGCTTGAACAAGTAACTGGAGCGTGATGTGCACTCAAAAAAGTAAAAAACACAGACTGAAGTGAACACTGAAACACAACTGTCCACAATCTGTGAAAGGCTACTCCTTTGTGTACTTCTATAGTGTTTGCAACCAATGTATTGTATACGGATGGAAGCGCGTCACACTAATAGATTAGATTTATTTTAAATGGAATGTAGCAGAACCAATTTTAGAAAAATGACAAGGATGAGCCAGTGACAGACACTCAGCAGAGTACACGCAGCGGTGGTTGAAGAAGTAAATGGAGCGTGATGTGCACTCAAAAAAGTAAAAAACACAGACTGAAGTGAACACTGAAACACAACTGTCCACAATCTGTGAAAGGCTACTCCTTTGTGTACTTCTATAGTGTTTGCAACCAATGTATTGTATACGGATGGAAGCGCGTCACACTAATAGATTAGATTTATTTTAAATGGAATGTAGCAGAACCAATTGGAGATAAATGAAAAGGATGAGCCACTGAGACACGCTCAGCAGAGTACAAGCAGCAGTGCTTGAACAAGTAACTGGAGCGTGATGTGCACTCAAAAAAGTAAAAAACACAGACTGAAGTGAACACTGAAACACAACTGTCCACAATCTGTGAAAGGCTACTCCTTTGTGTACTTCTATAGTGTTTGCAACCAATGTATTGTATACGGATGGAAGCGCGTCACACTAATAGATTAGATTTATTTTAAATGGAATGTAGCAGAACCAATTTTAGAAAAATGACAAGGATGAGCCAGTGACAGACACTCAGCAGAGTACACGCAGCGGTGGTTGAAGAAGTAAATGGAGCGTGATGTGCACTCAAAAAAGTTAAAAACACAGACTGAAGTGAACACTGAAACACAACTGTCCACAATCTGTGAAAGGCTACTCCTTTGTGTACTTCTATAGTGTTTGCAACCAATGTATTGTATACGGATGGAAGCGCGTCACACTAATAGATTAGATTTATTTTAAATGGAATGTAGCAGAACCAATTTTAGAAAAATGACAAGGATGAGCCAGTGACAGACACTCAGCAGAGTACACGCAGCGGTGGTTGAAGAAGTAAATGGAGCGTGATGTGCACTCAAAAAAGTTAAAAACACAGACTGAAGTGAACACTGAAACACAACTGTCCACAATCTGTGAAAGGCTACTCCTTTGTGTACTTCTATAGTGTTTGCAACCAATGTATTGTATACGGATGGAAGCGCGTCACACTAATAGATTAGATTTATTTTAAATGGAATGTAGCAGAACCAATTTTAGAAAAATGACAAGGATGAGCCAGTGACAGACACTCAGCAGAGTACACGCAGCGGTGGTTGAAGAAGTAAATGGAGCGTGATGTGCACTCAAAAAAGTTAAAAACACAGACTGAAGTGAACACTGAAACACAACTGTCCACAATCTGTGAAAGGCTACTCCTTTGTGTACTTCTATAGTGTTTGCAACCAATGTATTGTATACGGATGGAAGCGCGTCACACTAATAGATTAGATTTATTTTAAATGGAATGTAGCAGAACCAATTGGAGATAAATGAAAAGGATGAGCCACTGAGACACGCTCAGCAGAGTACAAGCAGCAGTGCTTGAACAAGTAACTGGAGCGTGATGTGCACTCAAAAAAGTAAAAAACACAGACTGAAGTGAACACTGAAACACAACTGTCCACAATCTGTGAAAGGCTACTCCTTTGTGTACTTCTATAGTGTTTGCAACCAATGTATTGTATACGGATGGAAGCGCGTCACACTAATAGATTAGATTTTTTTCCACTAAAATGGAGCAGCACCAATTAGAGAAAAATGTGAAGGATGAGGCAGTGACACACGCTCAGCAGACTACAACCAGCAGTGGTTGAAGAACTAACTGGAGCGTGATCTGCACTCAAAAAATCATAAACCTCACAGACTGCAGTGAACACTGAAACACAACTATTCACTATCTGTGAAAAGCTCCTTTCTGTACTTCTATAGTGTTTGCAACCAATGTATTGTATACGGATGGAAGCACGTCACACTAATAGATTTGATTTTTTTTCTAATATAATGGAGCTGCACCAATTCCACTAAATAAAATAAAAAAAAAAAAGAGTCAGTGACACGTGCAGATGCCTACAAACAGCGGTGGATGCAGAGCAAACTGCAGCGTCACCTGCACTGTCACACACACACCTTGCACAGAGCTGTTAAAACAACACTGGCAAAATGAAGCTTTACACAGCGGTTGGTAAACTAGCCTGCCTCAAGCACAGTAGTACACAAAATCGCAATATCTAACTGTCCCTCAGAGTCAGCACAGCAGCGTTCTGTCCCTAACTGAGTTCACAGCACAGTGACGCTAAAATGGCTGCGGCGCCTTTTATAGTGCATTCTGACATCATTTCAGCAGCCAATCACAGCCATGCCATTAGTTAAGATGACCGCATCATTACAGGATGTGCCCACACTTCGTAGGATTCCTCATTGGCTGACTAAAATCACATTGCCTCTCAAAGAATTATGGGAACTTCCGATTCCGGTATACGATATTGAAAAAGTATCGGAATTAAGTATCGGAATTCCGATAACGCGAATATCGGCCGATACCCGATACTTGCGGTATCGGAATGCTCAACACTAGTGCTAAGCGTACATAAAGCGTGATCATGTGCTAATGTCCTCGCGGGAGTCACCCGCAATCTATGGCGTCTGAACGCCAGACCCTGAATACGGCAATAAAAACTCCTCACCGGTTATGCCGGTAATCTAGGGCATCTAGGACGCCGACCCTGACCAGCTAGCACACCAAACTCCTCACCGATTAAGTCGGTATTCTAGTGGCTTATTTCAGCCAGGTCCCTAACCACACACACACTTTTTTTTTTTTCCCTCAGATGGGAAGTTCCACAGTCAGATAACCAAAACTATAAGGAACTCGACTCCCAAACAGCGTGTACACTTACATAATGCAGCAGCTGTTCCCATCATCATCGGGAAACCAACTTTATTTACAAGCACAAAAAAACACAAAACTAAGACACATTAACAAGATGTTTCCACTTTTTAACTTTCCAAATTCCCTCTGCGTCCTCCTCCCCCCTCTTTCTCTTATCACACACAAAACAAAAATACAATTTTCCCAAAACAAAACAATTTTTAACCTCAATCTCCTTCCTCTTAAACACATACACGTTCCTCACATCCCACAACACCTCTTTTATACATGCAAGCATCAACCACAACACTCTCTCCTTTTCTCCACACATACCCAACCCAAACATAAATAACTCAAACGTCAAAAAATTCACATCACACAACTCCTTACACAACGGGCCCAAACCTGAAATCACATTTCTAGCATACTGACAATTCCAAAACAAATGCACCACACTCTCTCTCCCACCACATCCCCTCCTCGGACACATCTCACTCCTCACTAAACGCCGGTTTCTCTGGAAGTCTCTCACCGGTAACACCTCATGCAATGACTGCCACACAATCTCGCTCTGTCTATTTGTCATACCATCCATACGTACCTTCTTCCATACCTTCTGCACATCACTTCCTCTCACCATATAGATACCACATTCCATCTCTCTACACTCAATCATCCTATATACCGCTTTCTTCTTCTCTAACAACCTCACATCCACATCACACAGTTCATACTTCACCAAAAATTTGTAAACCCACACATACCACACAGGCACCTCAAAAGCCACTGGGCACCTTAGATCCCTTTCCCGCCACTTCAAACGGAACAGAAAACTTCCAAACAAATACCTGCACATACATGCACACTTCCCATCCATCCTAATCACACCCAATACAAACACCATAATATTCACGCCAAAAAATACATTCAAATTTGGGAATCCCAGCCCCCCCTTATCCATTCTCTTCATCACAACCTCTCTCCTTGCACGCTCCATACTTGAACGCCAAAAAATACAAACAAAACCCTATTTAATCTTCTAACACACATATAACCTGGTGGAAAAACCACCGCAACATGCAAAAAAATTGGTAACACCACACTCTTAATAACTAAAATTTTACCAAAAAACGTCAAATCTCTCATCTTCCAAAAATTTAACTTGCGCTCCACTCTCTCTCTCACATCCACCCAACTTTCCTCTCCATCCAACTTCTCTGAAAATTTCACACCCAGCACCTTTATCGGTCCACTCACCACATTCACCCCAATATCATTGCTCAGAGTCCTCCCACCAAAAATCTTACATTCAGTCTTCTCCCAATTCACTTTAAACGCAGACGCTCCACAAAAAACGGATACCAACAACTTCACACGATGCACCGAACACTCTAAATCACACAAAACACACACATCATCCATGTAACCATTCACCTTCCACTCCCTCCCCTCCCGCCCCCGGCACTTGCACACCCCGAATCACCTTATCTTTCCTCAACATACACAACGGCTCAATCGCTCAAATGAACACAACAGGGGACAATGGGCACCCCTGCCGTACACCGGAAAACACATTCACTCTCCTCCCTACATTCCCATTCAACAAAACACAACTATAAATATTTTTATACAAACTTCTCACTCTCTCAACAAACTCAGCCGGAAAACCCATCTTCACCAACACTCTAAACAGAAAACCATGCGCCAACCTATCATACGCCTTCTCAAAATCCAAACTCAACACATACACCCCCTTCTTACAGTTCAAACAGTCCCACAAACAATCTCTCAGCATACACACACCCTCATGTAACCGCCTTCCAGGCACCGAACAACACTGCTCCTCACCCACCACACTCCCAACCACATCACGCATCCTATTTGCCAAAAGCTTCGCATAGATTTTATAATCACAATTAAGCAACGTGATCGGCCTCCAGTTTTTTAGATTTTTCAAATCACCTTTTTTTGGCAACAGCACAACCACTCCTGCACGCATACCATTCGCCACCTCTGCATTCGCCCACATATACTTACATACATCAACAAAATCCTTCCCAATCACATCCCACATCACACGATAAAATTCCACCGGGAGACCATCATCCCCCGGCGTTTTATTCAGCGCCATGCTACACACCACCTTCCATATTTCTTCACTCGTCACCTCCCCCATCAAACTCTCCCTTTCTGTCCCATTCAATCTATTTTCCAAAACACTCAGCACATCACTCTCCAAACCTTCATCCCTCCATTTCACTGCATACAAATCATCATAAAACTTTGCCACTTCCTCACATAAGTCTGCACCACTCACTTCATTTCCATCCACTCCATTCAAAACACTCATGCTCTGTCTTTTTCCAAAAACTTTCTTGAAAAAAACCGCGAACACTTCTCATTCTTTTCCAAGTTCTCTATTTTAGCCCTATACACAATACTCCTCCCTCTCTCTCTCAAAAACTCGTTCACTTCTTTTTTCACTCTCAACAAATCTTCACTCACATCCATCCCGCCCTCTCTTAGCTTATATAACACACTCAATCTTGCATTCAACCCAGCAAACCTTTCTCTCTTAGCAGCTGCACACTTGTAACCAAGTTTTTTTAAAAAAAACCTTGGTTTTCCATTTAACCCAATCCCACCATTCACACACATTACTGAATTCACTTCTGCTCTCACACCACTCCTTATAATGTCTCTCATACTCCTCTCTCACCTCCACCCCATCCAGTAAACTCACATTCAGCTTCCATATACCTTTCCCAGTTACCTCCTCAGTATGCACATCCACTTCACACTTCATACACACATGATCTGAAAACGGCACACTCTCCTGTGCATAACTAACAGCAATCAGGTTTTTTGAAACAAAACAATAGTCCAGTCTAGACGCCACCCTCCCACTCTCAGAAAAAAATGTATTTAACAATGGAGTTACTTTACACTCCCTCTGCATATCCCTCAAACCAAAATCACTCACCATGTCCATTAACTCTTTCCTTGACACATCCACATTCACCTTTCCCACATCAACATTCATATCACCCACAATCACAACAGGCACTCTACCTGGAATAAAAAACTTAATTTTTTCAAATAAAACTTTACGCTCCTGTTTTTTCACAGGAGCATACACATTAATAACACTAAAACGAATATTTCTAAACTCAAAATTTGCTAACACGCATCTCCCAACCTCAATCACCATATAGTCACACAAACTCACATTACGCCCCTTCACCAAAAAACCAACACCGTCATTTCTATTACATGCACTCCCTGACCACACAGACGCACCATGAGGCCATTCACTCCCCTTCACACCATCCACAATCCCACACTCCTGTAAACAAAAAATTTCCGCATTTTGCGCTGCAAAAAACTCAAAAATGGCCGCACGCCGCAACTTATTTTTAAAAACCCTCACATTTTGAGATATAATTCTAAAACCAATACTAAACACAAACCAAAAGGCTTAAAAATAACACTTGTCCAAAAAAGCCAAAAAAGGAAAAAAAAATACAAAAACAACCTACAGATATAACTTGACACACATTACATAAAACACACAAAAAAAACAGATAGCCATTGCTTAAAGAGCAAAGCTATGTACACAAAAAAACCCTACCTGGCTACTGGAAAAGTAAAACGTACTTAACCAGTACCGCCAGTGTCCTCCTCCACCATTTGTGCCGAGCAGCCTTCCGAGCCGCTGGCCTCCATATACTCCTCCACCCGTGCCTTTTTCTGCCCAGTCTTCCTCTGGGCCATTCCTTCTTCCACCACCTCAATGTCTCTGTTTTCCCCACCACCCTCCCTGTGACACTTTAACCCTCCTGAGTCCTCTTCCGAGGAGAAGGCACCAATATTTCTCGGATCAGACTCATGAGCTAAAACCTCAGCCTCCTCCTCTGCCACAGATATATCGAAATCCATCAGGCATTCTGACCATGATTCAGCAACTGGGACTTCTTTTTTTACTTCTTTTTTTAGGCCATGAACGCTCCTCTCGCCTTATGGCCTTCCAAAATTCCTTGTCCTCCTTTTCCTCCTGTTGCTTCTCCTTCCTTCTCTCAGCCTCCTTGTCCTCCTGCCGCTTCTCCCTCCGTCTCTCGGCAGGAGTGGGTGGGGGCCCTCCAAACCTTTGCGGCGGCGCTTTTGCCTCCCCCGCTTTTTCCCCCCCCCGCCTCTTAACCTCCCTTCTTTCTTTCTTCCCCCCGCCTCCGCTCCCCTACGTCTCTTTTTTTCCCCCTCCTCTTAGTTGACCTCTCGGCAACCAAACGGGCAGTTCTATACATGCTCTAAACTGCCACACCTGCCTTTCCGAGGATCGGAACCAGCCCCCCAAATGACCCTCTTGCTTGCAATTCGGAAAACCCAAACTCCTTGTAACATGTTTAGCAGGTGCCCGAAAGAAAACACCTCCTGCATTAGTGGTGCCCTGGGTAGACGGGAAACCCCTTGACCCCCCCACTGAAAAGTTTTACTGGTGGGTGGGTGAAAAAACCCCCCAAAAAACCGGGTCCTTTTCAATTTCCCCGAAAACAAACTTCGTTGAAAATGCCCAAGACATTTTTTGTTCTCCCCTCCCCTTTACGTATTCCCGTACCGCCCAGGGCTGCCCGTAGTGCTATTCTGTATAGGGGTTGTACACAGTCACGTCACCACTTTTTTTCCATGAGCCCCCGGGGCCCACCCGAATCCCCGGCATGGTCACCTTTATTTCTTCTGGCCATTCAAAACGGTTTTAAAAAGCATCCCTCTTTTAAAAGGTTACATAAAGTACCCCTTTACTCCCGGAATTTATTGACGCTGAGAATTCCCGACGATGGGCTCCACCTTTCCTCCAACAGGTCACGAACGACGTAACCCGGGTTTTTTTTCTCACCCCTTCACCCCCACAGGATCGATTCTTTAAAAGAACTCCCATCCAGACTCCGGTACGGAACCGCAGTAGAAAAATCAGCAGCACGCTGCCAGCAAAGCCCCTGGATCACTCCAGGGAAAATCGCACCCTTGACCGCGACACACGATGCAGCCAAAAGGCCCGAGTCACATGGCGCTTGATAAATGGTTGATATTAGCGCATGGGGCCCAGCCAGCTACCCTTTTAGTAACACACAACCCCAAAAACAAACCAAAACCCAAAACAACAACACAACCCCCAACAAAACCCAACCACAACCCCACCCAAAAAACACCC